>CAJUYI010000033.1:23393-87781 GCA_910591695.1 Galerucella pusilla
GATCTCACGCTATTCTGATTATAATAAAACCATTGAATTAAATTTCTTTATGTGTTTCAAATCGCTAGTCCATTTTCTCAGATTATTTTTATATTTTATATTTCTCTCATTTGAAAAAACCGTTTGGATGTTAATGAAATAGCGTCTTATCACTAGCTTTCTTGCTAGTGACACCATATATCCGACAAAAGTAATGAATCAGTTTTTTAAACACCGCGAATAATATATCTATTTTGTATGTTTAATAGCAATAAGATAAAATGGAGAAAAAATAATACACTATATGCATAGAGCTGACGTTATTTAAAGTCGGAAATTGTGTTCATTCTGGATCCTAATCTAACCTAACTTTACCATTATTTATCCTATTTTATTCAATTGTGAATTAAGTATACTCAATATATGTTGACCTTGAGACTTTAGGTTAAACTCGATCCGTACCTTTAGGGCGCGTTGTATCAAACACCTACACTCAATTTAATGATAACTGGTGTTTAGATTTATGTAATTGATTGATAGACTCCGTTTTACACAAGATGAAGCCACTTGAAGTTTGCCAACCGACCTGCGGAAAAATCAAAATCGGTCCAACCATTTCATGCCGACAGCAATTTTATTATTGACATTTTTTGAAGTTGTATGTTTCGTGGGTTGTTTTTGAAGCAATCATTAACTGTCGATTGATTTGTTAAATATATATCTTGATCTAGTTTCCATGCGAAAACTCTTTACGCTACTGATTTAAAGTCAAATATCAATTTTACAATATGGCGCTGGTTTTGACAACAAGTTCGCGCATACGCCTGTAACTTCAAGTGGTTTCTTCTTATGTGAAACGGAGTCTAATAAATACATCAATCAGTCATCATTAAACCGAGTTTTAGGTGTTTGATACAACGTGTCCTATAGTTTTTTTTATTAATTGTGAGGAAGAAAATGGACCAGCGCACTCTTTAGAATCGCAATGAACTTTATCGTGTATAAAAATATTTGTTAGTTTAAAAGCTCTGTACGCATCTTTTAAAAATCGAACGGGCAAGTGCTATAATTATTGTAAGTAAGAAAATTTTTTTGAATACGTCTTTAGATAAACATAAATACATTATAATAATTAAACTGTGAACATATATATGTAAGTAATTATCGAGTTTAAGTTATATGATTGCCAATTCAACGATATAATCTCACAATTCTCAAAGTATTTTATTTTATAGAAAACAGTACAAATTCCGATATATTGCGTCAGGTTTGGTTTAGGTATGTCACACTATTAAGCCAAGCCTTTACCTAGATTGATCAAAATAAAATAAAGGCTTAAAAAATCTCGAATGCCAAGAATAGGTATGTCTCTTCTCACTAAAAATAAAAAGAAAAACAATGAGGTGTTAAACTTAACAAAAATATGATGTTTTCTCCTTATTGATAATTAGTTTCATAATGGGAGTTTCAATTATTATATTCAATGTTAAAGTTTTTATGTCGATTTGAAAATTCAAATGTTGATTTGAATAGTTCGCCCTTTATGCTGTGACGTACATATACTAAAAGAGAAGTTAGCTACATAATTAAGGGTTGACATATAGGACCACAATACTGTCGTCTTCTTTTTTAAAATCATGATGAAGTGTATGAGTTATGCTTATGTTGTATTACTTTTATTGTGAATGACTTAGGAGTTATTTAAATTTACTTCCGATTTATATTGTTTTACGGCTATTACCTACATTATTTTATATTTTATTTTACTTTTACATGTTTATATTTTCTTCTAGCAATCTCAAATCATAATTTTCGTTTAAATTTCACTGCAGACACAGAGTTAAAAACTTTTTACGATACGATGTAACTGTTTTGTTCGTGCAGTATGATACAAAATAAGATTAATATGATATTGACATCATTCTAACTTGAAAAGTGGAGAAAAACTAGCTTAAATTAACTCAATAGTATATTGTGTCACAAGGGCAGAAAATGAGCTTGAGCAGCCCAATACTATTAGATGCACGACCAAGCGTAACGAAGCGAGGAAAATTTAACAAAAAACTTTGACGTTCACTGACGTTTAATTAAAAAATTCACGTGAAACGTCAGTCATCAAGTTCCTGATGGTGAAAACATTTGATTTGTTTTCCGCTAAGGTAGGAGAACAAAAAGCTTTTATTTTTTTATAATATTGAAACGCCAAACTCAAATCTGTAAACAAAAAGAAACAAAACACTAATATATATTATGAACTTTTTGTTAGTTCTTCTAACTCCAAATTCGATTGGCCTTTTTGTAACTACCTATTAGTTCACAAAGCACATAATCAGAAAGTGGCTAACTTCATCTTCAGGTTTGTGACGTATATGTAGTGAAAGTTACAAACATTTGGGAATTGTTAATTTCCATCAGCTTTCTCCTGAAATATTAGGTTTAAATAATTTTTCCAGAGTAGGTAGGTACTAATATATTTTATTAAAATACCAAAACCCGGATATCGGTTAACATCCTTTGTACAGAATTTTCGTAAAATTCTCCCAAAATTATTGGGTAATTAAATAACTTTTATCATTATATTAGTTAATGGAGACTTCGGTCCAAGTGGCCAACCTTAAAATTTTAAAATTTTCCACCCCTGGGATAAGGAAATCAGACATGATTTCTACAAATATCGATATTTGGATTCAACTATCTGTTTTCATGGCCCGAGGCCTAGTTAACGGATATTTTTGAACAATGCGAACTTAAACATGACAAATTCATTCCGAAATTTCCCTTCTCCAGTGGTAGAAAACTCGAAAATTTTTGGTTTGGCAACTTGAACCGATGTCGACCATTATTGTGATGTAATAAAAACTGTGAACACAAGTAATATATTATAAGATGTATCGGATTTTGTAGTATAAAAAATTTATATGGGAATGTTCATTGTAAATATAATATATTGTTAAGGAGAAAAGAATGTTTGAGCTAGATCTGGTATATGTGACAAAAGAATTAGTCCTAAATAGAAAATAATATTCTACCTTTGGCTTGTGGTAGGTAATATGAGGTAGCATTTTTATGTTTGCGCTTTTCTTGATGACAAGTTTTGTTTATATTTTATTGTAAAATCTGTATTAGAGAGTTATTAATTGGAACTTTTATAAGGTCAAGCAGTAATAGTGCTGTCCTTATAGTGACATATACGCATGCGCATTTGATGTTTTGAATAAGGGAAACATTGGTTAGTGCTTGTCCTTATTTGTACGCGATTACTGCATTGCACTATCCCGACTTTATTTCATGTTTCATATTTATATGTCACAATGTGTAGGTGATCTGTGTCATCTGTGACACCTACCTTAATATAATGTCATTATAGAGTTTCACGTTTTAATAACTCCAAATTTCAAGTCTGTTTTAAGGTCGAACACTATTTATTTAAGGTCATCACAATTACTACAAGGCAGTAAATTCGTGTTTCCAATAACTCTCTATTATCTCAGCGTTACTAATACGTCATCTAAGAAACATATACTATTCCAGTTTCTGCAAATAGCTGTTCCATTACTTTAAATGGTAATCTTTCATATGAGAATAATCCCTTATGGGTAATAATAGTAACTAATTTGCTAGATTCCTCCGTTATCAATACTTGTTGGAAAGCATCTGACAGGTCAATCTTTGGGAATTGTTGTCCAACCTGATACCTACCCATATTGACTTTTTTCCCACATACCAAACGGATTGGAGCAGTGAACAAAACAGTCAATAAAATTGAACAATATTACTTAATGCCCTAGTGTAATATAAAATGAGTTATTGATGCCATGAAAGTTGTATAATTAGCTATACTAGAATAAATAAAGTAAATAAATATAATTTTTGTTAAACTTTCTGTGAGATTATGTTGGGGCTTATTTTTCCAATTGATTTTGACAAGTGTATTTGAAAAAGAAGCATACTTACGAAGATTTATTGTATTTTATCTTATTTTACAAAAATAAAGACTTTCGTCTCATATTTGTTGATTTTATTTTTTTTAGAATATATTCGTTAAGGCGACTTCGGACTTAGGTATAGTTGACTTGAAGCTTATAGTGCAGCTATCTAATCGTATACTCCCTTCAAGTTATGTTGCGGAGCTAAACTCTGAAAGGTATTACATTTTTTTGTCTACTTACCAAACATATATTGTATTTCATGATACGTAATTGTTGAAAGGGCGTTCGGTTTAAACGGGATACCAGACGTGAACTAAGCCCTTTTTCTATCCCATTTATTTTTTATAGAAAACTAAATTTTAAAGTAAAATCCATAAACAAAACTAAATCCTATTAAAAATTACAAAAAAAAAGAAATTTTATAACAATGAATAAAACAATTATTTAAAAATAAATATTATCTCCTGTGTATCACTACTACGTATCTATAAGTAACAAAAATTATATTAAACTTAATTAATTTCCTTCTTCCAAAAATTCTATTTAATCCTTCTTCCAGTCATATATGGTGGTTTTTCATAATTTGATCAGAGAGAGACACCTAAAGGTTCGATCAATCCCTTATCACATCTCTTCTTGCTTTCATAAAGTCCATTCTTGGCTACTTTATGACAGAGCGAACTTCTGTTAAATCAAATACTGATTGTATTAATTCTGTTTTTTCATCGAAACCAAACTTTCCTTGTAGATTCTTATACTCATTGAAACATATTTTCTATGCTTCCAAATTTAATGTATTCGAATACTGTTTTCATTACTTTCACAATTACGAAAATCATCACTTTCATTACCATTGTTTTAAATTTTCGTCGTTGTTACAAACAATATTTTGGACCAAACTCCATATTTCCAAAGGAAGCCACATTGTAAATATTTGATATTTAACTAAAAATATAATTGCTAATAAATACCTATGTATACTTACCATTAGAAAAACACTACACTCTTTCTTGATGTCAGACCACCGACAAAAGAGCACAGAGCACAGGCCAGATATAACCAAAGTCTATATATAGTTAAAATAATACCCTTCTTGGTGTGCGTCATCGATTGTGACGTATATCCGGGCTTTCGGCATGTCGTTTATTTTATTTGCTCTTTTGACATATAGCTAACCTTAAATTTGATAAATAAGATCATCAGGATTGTATTTAGCCAAATTCGAAAAGGCTATGCAATTAATAATTAACAGCTTCTTTTTCTAGCTTGAAATACTTGAGAACTTTTAAAATACTGATGTTTTTCCGTGTATTCATGCATATTTTTGTAGTATTCCTATAAATAAAACAATAAGATTAATATTCACTTTTCATAAATAATAATTGGCCGTAAACAACAAAGTACAGACCTGTCAAGAACTGTCAGTGTGACAGTAGAAAAAGACGTAAGACTTATTGCCGCTACGAAAGTAAAGCCTTAATAGTATTTTAAACTCTCGATTGATAGGTTGCGCTTGCGCGTAATCTAAACATCAACCAATCAAATTTTTGTAAGTCAAAGAGTAGGGTTAACGTTTGTAATACATTTAAACGGTTCATTATTGTGATATTTTGATTAGGATTAATCACAGACCTGCCTTTTTTTCCATTTCTTCCTACGTAATGTGTTAGAAAGACATTAACAATCGATGACGCACACCAAGAAGGGTATTAAATTATTTCAACTATATTCCATATTCCAATAAGTCCGACCACTCTCTCGACGACGCGAAAATCCCCCTCCTGCCGACACCCACCGTCTCACCGGCAAAACCCACATCTGATGTGGGATTTATTTATTTTTCAGTTCTGTTTGACTTACACGGTGGTGTAGCAGAGCCTTGTATCGGGTGCGCCCAAGAAAGTGATCTTGAATTTCAATTTGTGCGAACGTTATCTGCTGTGTTTTTGATTGTGTGCGATGCCTTCTTATGGAAATTATTGTTGCGCGGATTCGTGTAGAAACAATACAGCAATTCATAAACAATTATCATTTTTTCGTCTTCCTAAGGATCCTTGTTTACGACGGCCAAGAAAAAAAATGGTCAGCCAATACTGGACATAAAAAGGAAAGACTATCAGGATTTGTCCACAGAAGAAGGAAATGCCCTGGTGGGTGGAATTTTTTGCAAAAGTGTTTTTTTAAACACCAATGCGATATTTGCCTAAACTTTTGCAATAAGGAAGGTTGTGACCAATCCACATCATTCTGCGAAAAAAAAGTCTATGAAGGTAGTAAGCAGGGACGGTTTGGAGGATTGATAGTTCCTCCAAAAATTTTCAGTGAATATCTGATTTCTTTAGAAAATATATTCACTGAAAATTTCAATGATTTATGTGTGCAGGATGATGTAGGAATAGAAATGAACTTGAAGACCAAGTTGTCTACCATCGCATTTTCGCATCCTTGCCCAAACTTCCCATGGGAGTACCTGCTGTCCTTCGCAAATTCCTCACTAAGGACCTTTAGAAAGAATAAAGAACATCCTAAATTGAAAATCTTGAAAAATTTATAACTATTCAAGTATTTATTAATTTTTAAGAATGTACATAATACTTATTTGTTTGTTGATATTTCATTATTTTTATTTCTTTATTCAATACAACGCTACAGAGTACACTCCAAATGGACTTGACCTAAATAATTGTTCATTTGTATCCGTTTTGTCCCAAGTAGATGTTAAACTGTGTTATTTCTTTTATAATGATTATATCAACACAAATGTTCATTCGCTGATCATTCTGTATTAGTTATTAAGTATTATCAGATATACGCTCGTATATACGTTATTATGAAGTCTATGTTTATGATTTTTTTCATTCCATTCCTCGGTTAAAACAAAATTTCTAGAAAGTAACTTAGCAATAATATAATTTATATAAATTGCCAATATTTTTCAAAACAAGAATAAAGTCAACATATTTTCTAATTGCACCCGGTAAATTCCTTCACAAATGAATTCACCGTCCGTCACCTCGTATACTACCAAATGACTAGCAAAAACAGGTGTCGCACATGATTTACGACTCTCCGCAAAAAATGACGGCGTTTTCCGACGATCAAAGGAGTGACCGGACTTATTGGAATATATAGATTTTGATATAACCTACTAAAGAATAAACATATTGGTTGCGATCGTAAAATAACCCTCTTTGAAATATAGTTATAGTTTAGTCAAATATCAAATAATAAATTATTTGAAATTTATATTTCTATATATTTCTTCTTAATAAAACGAGATATACGATAATCTAGTACCTATTATGTTTAAGAAGTTTTTAACTATAGATAGTTTAATTTGTTTAATGCAATGTTTGATATTCGGGTTATAAATAGCAGAGGAAAGAGCAAATGGATTTTATATTTAAAGAAACCATGAATACATCATAAGAAAGCTCAAGTCGTCGTTATTATTATTAAAAAATGTATTTGCTCTAAATTTTCACACTAAGTATCTTAAAAAGTAGAGTGCTCCATAATTGCGGGTTATTAACCGTTAGACAGTCGATAAATTTATTTAATAATTAAAAAATATTAAATACATTTCAACCATTATTAGTTGGAATTATAATATTAAATGAATGTTTCGTCAGCTAAGCATTTTAAATTATAATATTGACTGAACTATGACGGAATCTTCGTATTAGAGTCAAACAAAAAGTCGACAACTTTAAATTTGCATTATATGTTTTACGTCAACTATAACTGCAAAATTCACAAGTAATTTGTACAACCATAGGTACTCGAGATTTGAGAACAGCGAGGACTCCTCAGATTCAAATGATTTGGAGAATGTACTGTTTCTAAGCAATCATATAATTTTGTATACATTTTGCACGTTTATAAACTGCCTAATGTGTCTCAATGCAAATTAGATTGCCCCTTTAAGTTCAATCTTCCCCAGCCCAGGGAGTTGATAATCATCTGTGAAAGAGTCCGCACCCATTAATATCCTCAAGGCTCAGGGCACCAGTGGCGGCTCCTCGAAGGAGGCTCAGTCTCCTCAACAATTTATCCAGCAAATAGCACCAGAAATATTTTGTTGATTATTATTCTTCATTTTATTTCCCGTTTTTCTAAAATTTTTCGATTCCACAATTAATTCCCCGTGTTCATTACTTATTTTAGAATCTGACAACAGTGCCCTGAGGCTAGATTCCACAAACATCTCTCTCGAAACACGTGCTACTCTACACACTTGCCGTTTTTTCTACCAGTCCAATTGCTAATACGGTAAAAAAGAGCGGAAATGGCAACACTCCGTGTAGGCTAGCCTCTGGGATAGCTTCTAGCAGTTGCGATGGTATTAAGGTGCGTCCAGACCGGGCGCGCTGAGCATTTGTGAACGTTGCAGCAACTTTAGCGAACATAATTTGGTATTTGCGCGAGAAACGTCCAAACCGGCTGCTCCGCTCTGCAACAAACAGTTGTTCGTCAGTGTTCCAGCCCGAGCAATTAGTTACCAAAAACAGTCAATACACGATATCGGACACAATCAATACACGCACGTACAAACAAAAAAAACGTTTTGTTAACAGTTCACTTCAAAAACTTCGTCCTAACTAAACGTGCCAAAACACGCACTAGCTTCGGTTTTTCTTTTGATGTACCGACAACTGGAGGAACAACAACGAACACGCGGAAAGAAAATCGTTAGTGCGCGTTTGTGCGCACTTTCCCGTCCACACTGAATGCAATGCAACGCTGCAAAATGTTTTACGCGGTTCGGCACGCCAGGTCTGGACGCACCTTTATACGAACCAAAACGAACTTCGGAATACAGAATACGAGCGTGGGTTCGTGCGTGCTCGTTTTTAATGATTGGCGGGAATAATAAAGTTTTGTTTTTTCTTAATCCTTTTAAATTAATATTTGAACAAACAGATGTTGTTTTTCAAATTTCACAACATAAATTCACTGATATGATTTATTCCAGAGAGCGTTTGAAGCATCTCGTTGATAAAATTTCAAGTTTCCGTAATACAGAATTGCATTTTAATATTTTTTTTTGAAAGTTTTTCAACTGATGACGCTACTCCCGTGAAAAGGAGGAATACATATAGTTTGATAGACAAGAAACTACATTATAAACAACTTTTTTATGAAATGTTAGGTACCTACTATTGAAGGTCAAATTGAGATTCGTTTTTCGGATTTACATGAATTGAGGTTTTTCGACTTGACGAATGAAAGCTTATTCGAATGTTTTTCAAAAAAGTTTTCCAATACACTTTTAGATAACTTTAGTTCTAAAATATAATTTTTTGATAAAATAGCACTGCACAATGAATTATGAGAACAAAAAAAAATTTGGCAAGAGAAACTCTATACCTCCACGTTGGTTTTTGCTGTGCAACAATTAATTTTGTCACTGAAGTAGCTAGTACGGTCGCTGCGCAAAGGTTAATTAACTGGCTGAGTAGAGTATATTTTTATGTCCAGTATCCTCTCTTAAAAAGTTCACGATCCGCCACTGCAGGTCACACAAAGACATCATCTCCTAGGGTAGAATCCATCCTGGTTCCGGCTTGTTATAGCATAGAGTAATTTATTAGGTATCTCATTCCATCAGTCGTGTCAAACAATTCAGTGTGCTCAGTTGTCCTTTCAGTTAAAAAAAGATGAATAATATTCGGCGAAGAAAAGTTGCAGCTATTGCTGCGGCTACGTACACTTTTTTAGATAGTTCTAGAAACATTATACTGTTACGAACTCACTCATTCAGAAGCCGGTCCTGTCGCAAACTATGAATGCGACCTTTCTAGAAAGGTTCTCGAAGCGTACCAAGGCCAATGGTTTATCGCGCATGTTCTCGAATTATGAAGTATGCGCAAAGGTGGTATATTCAAGAATTTTCTAGAGCTAAAAAGAACTATATATACGCGGGTTTTCGAGTGAATCAAGGAGTTGTTCAGTATACAGTGAATCGGTAAACAGCTTCAGTATACAGTGAGTGAACAGAAAGTGAATATAAATAGTGTTGAAGATAAATTAGGATAACTATTATACCGAGTGTAGATAAATTAATAGACATTAAGTAGTGATTTTATAAATTAAGTTTATTATAGTGTGTAAGTGTTTCTTTAATAAATCAATAGTAATTAGCGATAGTGAGTGTATAATTTTATCCCACGGTAAAAACAGTTTAAATAAATAAGAAAAACATCACAATACGAAAGGCACGAAAAGAAGATGGTGGAAAGTATCTTTGTATCAAAGCCGAATGGGTACGTTACCTAATAAAAATTTAGTTGCCTCCATAGGCATAATTTTCTAAATGAATGAGCTTTGGTTACGCTAGAATCAAAACTTCACAGATATTTTGGATTCAATTCCTTTCTAGGCATCGTGAACCTGGTTTCGGTTTTTGGGATCTGGATCTCTAGGGTTCCATATAACCGGCTCCCCATAATAAGCCGATAAAAATTCCAACTCTAGTTCGTTCGACCATTCCATGTTATTAAAATATAATTTTTATTCATTTTTTCGCTACTACTACTAAATGCATGTGCCGCACCACTACTGAAACTTGTCGTTGGAACGATTTGAAGTATACGATTCGAGTCTAAAAAAGGACCGGGCAGGATCAAATTTTCCGACAAGAAGCGGGAAAGTCCAAGCCGCGCCAAAAATGACGAGCATGCCCGCACCCACGGCGAGTCCCGAGCCAGTTTCGTCAAACCACACGCCGTGGTATTCCGCCTCAACAGAGCCATTGGTGACTTGTTTTTAAACTTAGTTGTACTGAGACATAAAGGAAAATTATTTTTCTTTTAAATATTAATGTTATGAACATCAGTTCAAATCTAATTTTAATCGAGAAGAAAAAAAAATCTAAATAGTTTTGATATCTTCACGGCAATACAATTTCTTCTGGCTGGTTTAAATTCCATAGTAGTCCAAACATCAGCATTACAGACTGTTGTATTCTTTCCAGAGGTCAAAGGATATGAAATTGAATATTTTCTTCAGATTTGAGGATGGGATTTTGGATGGTTTCATCAAGTGATGATCTTCCAGTTGAGTTCGTCGTTTGTAATATCAAGTGAAAACTGATTATCACTTCTTTCATTTGATCTTTCTGTATCCGATCCATCGCATGAAACGCAAGGTCGAAGCTGTTCTGCATGTTTTCTTTTGTGACCCAGCTCTGTATGTACAATATAAGAATAAGGACCAGTTTGTTTCAAAATTTTACCTACTCCTGATCCTTTTATCAAAGGATTGTTAATCCAGACAGTTTCATCTTCCACAAATTATGTAGATTTTGTGCCTTTATCATGGTTTATTATTTGATTCAATTTTTCTTTTTTCATTCTTCTCAGTACAAAAGGATTCTTAATAAAAATAAATTGAAAAAATGTATTGACTTTACTAAAAAGTTTTGTATAAATATTCAAATAATAATGTTATCTTTATAAACAAGCTACGATTAAATTAAGTTTTCAGTTCTTGGACACTTTGCTTTTCAGTAATTTGGCTAGTTTAATTGGACATAAATCTAAGCATGTTTTATTCTCTCTATTTTTACATTCAATATCAGCTCCACGTTCAATTAACAATAAAGCAGCATCTTGTCGTTCTTCTTCACAAGTGTAATGAAGAGGAGTATTTCCATAGATATCTTTGATGTTTATTTTTATTTCATTATAACTCAACAACAATTTTAGAACCTCCATAAGTCCTTTAGATGCTGCCCTATGTAATGGTGTACTTCCCCTTTCATCTGCAATATTTATGTCAGCTTTTTTTTCTAACAGCATTTCACAAATTTCTGTCCATCCTTTAGATGCAGCATATTGTAAAGAAGAGTGTCCTTGTGCGTTTTTATGATTAACATCATCACATTTTTTCAACAGTAACTTAACAACGTCTGTATGTCCTGCAGATGAAGCTAAGATTAATGGAGTCATGTCAGTATCATCTGATGGGTTCACGGGAGATCCTAATTCTAATAAATATGTAACCAGCTTTATGTTTCCGCTTAAAACTGCCCAATGAATAATCATTCTTTTACTAGAATCTGTAGTTTGTAAAAGAGAATGATCTTCCTCCAGTTTCTTCGATACAAATTCAAAATCACCTTTGTGTGCAGCATCATATACTGAAAACGTTGCCATGTCGACAAATATTAAAGTATACTATAGTTTATTTCTTAATATCATCCAGAAATTATATCTTCAAATATATATTTAACACTGTATAACTAGCGAATCTACTACAATATTTTTGAATGACTGGAACTGGAATAATTTTTTAGGTAGGTTATGTTGTCATCTTCTTTTTCTTCTGTCTACTTTTTTGGTAAAATTGTCATCACTGTCATCAGCTATAATTAGGCAAGACAAGTGCCTGTAACCATCTAGCTCTCTGGCTGCGGACTGACGTCTAGCCAGACAATTCTGAATTCACCTTTTTATAGCCAGTCATGGAGACTATTAGCCAGTCTTCAGCTTATTTCTCAATGATGGCGCCAAACTTAAACTTACTCATTTATCATTGAACATGATACAATTTTTACGATGTTTATCACTTATACTTTTCTTTATCTTAGATCTAGATGAATTGTCTTCAGACTTATAAATATAAACGTAATTTCTCAGACAAAAATTATCCAAGTTTCTATCTAAAAACGCTATTGCTATCCTCATAATTCAAAATTACAAGACGCTGCAAACTAATTATCGTATGCAGAGCTGCTGGTTGAAAAGTAATGTAAGGAACATAGATATTTCTCTATGGTAAGGAGCATAGAGAATTGTCTATGGTAAGGAGTAAAGATTTAAAAAAAGAAGAATAAAGGTTATGTGTATTATTATTATTATGTTATGATTTATATTTTTGAAATCTTGGATATCCAAACTTATGGCTGTTATCTAAGTTTTTAGATTACCTGTGAGTTTTAGTGAAGATCAATTCCAGTTACTTGAAATTTATTATTTTTTCTCAGTCACATTTTCGATATATTATCTTCGTTTTTCCTCAAGTGGAAGTGGTAGAAATTGGTATTTATCTATAAAAGTAATGTACTTATTTTGTACCTACTGGTGCATAAAATGAATCAATACGCCATGGTAAGCTGTTTATTCATCAAAAACGATTATAAATGCATTTCATTATTAAAAATATCACATAAACAAAACTATTGAACAACATAATTTTTTTAGGAAGCATTTTTGTATACCCCTGACTTTGGGGAAGATACATATCTCTTTAATAGCAGTAGTAGTAGTGATAGTGATTCAAACGATGAAGACAGATGTTTTTGTCAAGAAGATTCAACATCACAGTCCTTGAAAAGACTAAAAACAGAAGGATTTATTGAAATGGAAGTACCATTGCTCAATGAATATGATTTCAAACATAATTTTAGAGTTACAAAAACTACCTATCAAAAAGTTTTAGGTAAGTATTGCTTGTTTATTGTTGAAGAAATGCAGGGTGAAATTTGTCAACAGAAAAAAATTCTATGTTGTTCCTTGGATTCATATCAATTAACTCTATACCCTTTACAATAATACCTAATGCTTATGATTTCTTCTTTCCAAGTATTCTCATTAAACAGGAGTAGTTACAAAGAACAATTGGTTATCATGCTAGGCAAATTTGAGGTATTAGACTAACATCAGGTTTCATAGTTCAAACTTGCCGAGAGTTTTGGATACATTGTGAATTAATTTTAACAAAAAAATTAACTAGGTCTAAGTATTCTACCACTATTTATTGTGTCACGTTTTTACCAATCTTATTTTTTTATTTTTTTTTGTTGAGAGGCATTGACTACGAGGTCATTAGCCTCCTATATTAATATTCAATATATCTGGGTGTAAATACGTTAAATTTTGTTGAAAATATCAATTATTTTTAAATATGTGATAACTTTTATAATATTGCTTTCATTTGTTAGGCAAAGTCTGATATCATTTGGAAGCATCATTTGTTGTCATTGATCAAGATATTTTGGACAGTTTAATCAAACCTTATTATTTTCATATTATGCCACCTGTGCTTATCCTATTTTTAAATAGTTATTGGTAATTCTACAAATGTTATTTTTTATTTTAGAATTATTATATCATGGTTTTAACAGTGAACATAAGGGTGGTAGGGAAAAAATTAGTCCAGAGAAAGCCACTTTGATTTTATTGTGGTATTTAGGAAATCAAGAGACATTTAAGCAAATGTCTGAAAGATTTAAAAACACTATGAGTTCTATACATGGCGTAATTCAAAAAGGTGAGTGTAATTAAGAAAACAGGTGTTTTTTTGCAAATTAGTTGAAATAATATGTAATAACTACAATTATTAGTTTTTAGATTAATAAATTCATTTTAGCTATCAAGAAATTGACTTCTGCAATACAAGAACAAATCTTGTGGCCTTCTAATATTGAAAATCCAAATATATCTCAAATGTTTGAGGCAATCAGTAACTTGAAAGGATGCATAGGTATTTTGGGCGTTTCATATATAAAAATACCTAAACCCAAAGAAGATGTTGCTAATTACTATGTGTGTATTCAAAATTATCCATGTTTAGCACTTCAAGGTGAACAAATTTACTTACATAAATTTGAAAATTCTACATTTGTCAAAATGTATTTAATTGCTTTTATTTGTAGGTGTTGTGACTGTCAATGGAAAATTCTTGGATATTTTTATTGGTGAAGGATCAAATAGTGCAGAACAACTTCTATATAAATCTGATTTAATTGCTGAAGTAGAAAACGGCTTACTGGGTGATAACTATTATCTTGTTGGTAAGTATCCTATATGTTCATTGTGGTTTATTCATTATTTTTTCCACTACTAGCCATGAAGTTGACAATTATTGCTTCTTCTAGCCAACTGAGAAGTTGAATTTCTCTATTAGTGGTTAATAATGAACAAATTCAAATATTTTAAAAAATCAGGGATAGTAGTTCAACAAAAACTTGTGCAACATAATTTTGTATACCCAGGAGATTGTCTTTAACATATTTGCTGCTTGAAATTACCTACCAAGATGGAATTATTTGAATAAAAATGCCATTAGCTTAAAATTCGCGCTCAACCAAAAATGACTGATGACATAACGAGTACGTTCATAATATATTGTCCTTGTCAGTCAGATGACGGGGTAAACGCTTCTCGTGGTGCGTTTGTGAATTATTTGTAATATTTGTAGTGGAAAAAATTGTATATACCTACACCATGGTTGTGAGGACATTTATAAACCTCGCACCAGTGGAGGATTTACAAATTTTCAAGGTATAGGCTGAATAGTTTTTGCCGCCCTTGCCTCAACAATTGTCATATCATAGGTACATTATTTTTACAATGCAACAATTTCGTTGTAATTGCACGTCAAATAATTTTTCGGTATATTTTTGAGCTAATCGAAGCTCAATCATATATGGGCGGGGTAATGGAGTATTTAGTAAATTATCCATTATATTCGAATAAAAATCGAAAAATTATATAAAAACCGTCCAGTTCGTAGCCTCCAGCTAGTGGTAAGACTGGCATGTATGACTGGGTTGTAAGTGGGAATAAGAGGGGCATATTTTTTACAATTTCGCTCTTATCACTCATAAAAAGTGTGGACAAATGGCGCAGAGGCGGGAGGCCGATTACTGATTGAGGGGCGGCGAACTAGCTGTTTTACTCTGTCTAGAATATGGAAGTTTGCTACTCTCGGAATGTGCAATGACAAGTGAGAGAGAAAAGTCACAAAATTTGTTGCAGACTTCTATCTGTGAGACATCAGAGGACCGTCATAGAAATATATTTTCGATTTCTATGAAGTGAAAAAAACATCGTTCCCCAAATTTGCCGCTCCCAAAATCTGCCGTCCTAGGCTCTAGCCTACTCAGCCTGCTGGTAAATCCGTCACTGCCTCGCACCTCATTCCGCTCGGGGCAACACCACTCGCGAAATAATCTTGGTGCTCGGTAAATAATAGTTTTCACCACCTTGGTGTATAATATTTTATATAATATAAGGTGGTGAAAAAATTAAATCACAATAGTTTTTTTTATTTTTATTTTTCAACAATTTGGCCTTAACAAAATTATTAGAATTCATTTAATTTTCCTTATGGTGTCAATATAGATGAACAAGAATTTGGAAAACTAGTTTTCAAGTTTTCAACAAGAGCAAATAATTGTATCTATTCTTTGACTAAAGAGTTGCTGGATTTTTAGTTTTAGTTTCAAACTGTAATATTTTGAACCGCGTAAGTAATTTTGTTTTTCACATGTGTGATGTGATGTGACTCATGGTGTAATAGAGAAGAAGGTGTGCTCCCACGGAGGACGAATTTTCGTCATGATCTGCGCACCTTCCAAAACGCCGCTATATTGCTATAAGTTTAATGTTTTGAATGACTCTCATAACTATAACCTACACAACCAAATCTTACTTGTTGTAATCGTTCATTTTTGTAATAAATTATGAAACCCTGAACATTGGAACATTAAGTGAGTGTCTTTATTGTTAAATAAAGATTTTGTCTCTTGTTTTCGTATCTAAATTCAGTTATTTGTCGAGCGTTTGATTTCGCGCGTTATTTTCTGATTGGCTGATTTTTCAATATGGCGGCGTTTTGGAAGTTTTTTTTGATTGGTCGTGCGCGGTTCTTGTTCTCTATTACACCATGGTATAACTCATGAAAAAACACATCTACCCCACTAATCCTACCTTTTTTCTTTTAATAAATCATAACATTTTTTATACGTATTCAAGGTCATGGCGATTATTTAAACCGCAGATGGTTGATCCAGCCTTTTGCCGGCGAAGATTTTCACTTCTTCAACTCCTGTCACGAATCGGCGTCTTGTATATTTTCCGAATCACTGGGATTCCTGAAAGGAAGATTCCAGAGACTCCAAAATTTCGAAAATAGAGATGTGGTTATTGTAACCCAATGCATAGAGGCCGCTTGCATTCTGCATAATTTAGCGATCGATTGCGACGATGATAACGAACCGTTTACTTATACCGATAATGGTATTTTCAGTAATTTGAATGGAGAACTTTGTAGCAATGAAGAGTACGACGATGGCGGAAGAAGACATGAGCTACTGCAGAGCTTGTTGAAATCTAATACATCTACATGACTATTTGAGGAAGCGAATGATGATAAAATTTAAAAAACATGGGGGAGTTTAGAGTTTCATGTCTGATGTTCTAGTTTCAGTTAGTTGGTTGATATGCAACTTGAAAGTTGAAATCTGACAAAATTAAATTAGAACTGAAACAAATAACCCAAAAGTGTATTCAATTTCAACGATTAAATAGTTTATTTATAAGTATTTAGATATTTTATTTCAATTAACAATATACCTCCTGATTATCATATCTCATATACTTCTAATCAACTTTGACGCCTTGACTTTACAATAGTCACTCTTATTCAAAAATCAGGAAACTGTGCTTGAACCACCCACATCAGCTTGCTTACCGGGTATACAGATATACGGAGACTGCACTGGTAAAGCTGAAGTATTTACTTTCTGGGATATGGATTGAAGCCTTTGGCAATACTCTTCATCGGGCTGCCCAGAGAATTAAATAGAAAAGGTGTAACGAGGAATAGTAAAGATATCGTCTTCAAATGTATAACTAGAGGATGTCCAAGATAGAATCACCGATAATGTGGATTCTGACGGTTGGCATTTTATTAACACCCAGGGGAAATTTTGAGATGACACCTTGTGATATAGTATAAAGGAGAGTGAACTATATGAATATCTGGTGTAGGCACTTTTTTTTTCGGCCTGAGATGGGAAACTCATGTTCGAATGGGTCCTAACCAGTGCCCAGATAGTGTTGGACTCATTCCCTAGGGACTGCCTACCAACCAAATCCACCTCAAGCTCGCCGTTGCTCCCGCCTCGGAATCACTACCCTAGCATACTTCAAGGCGGGCGGCGGTCCCTCACACACTCTCCGTCATCTACTCCCTTCTATCACTCCTACCTCTCATATGCCTTCTCTTTCCCAATCATGCTCTCCACTATATTCATCTGTAACACCCTTCATTCATCCTTAACGTTTTTACTTTCCGCGGTCTGCTTTCTCCTTCATCCTAGTTGCCCAGACTCGTCCCCTCTGAGGGGTCCAGAGGGTACCTCCCATCTTTTCCACCTCCGTCTACATCAACTTCCTTCCGTCCCCTACTACAATCTGCCTCCCCTGGCTTGTGTCCCCTTTCCCCCCATACTTTACAAAGGATAGCTTGCCGACAGTCCCTGGCCATGTGCCCCACGTTCTTACATAGCCAGCATTCCCCAATCTTCTCCACTCTCCTTGCTCTCTCCTGGCCCTTCACTCCACATCCAAAACATCTGCCCTCCTCTATAATATTTACCCTATTTATGTCCAGCTTAATCTCCCGCTTTCTCACATTCCATCCTCACCACCGCCATTTTCATGCCGTTCCTCTCCCTCACCACTTTTATCACCCTTGCCCATCCTCCAATTAATTCCTCTATTTTCTTCCTCACCACTTCTTCAATCCACGGGTCTATCCCCAACATCTTATTGGTTTTTGTTGTCCTTCCCGCTTCCACCGCCCTAGCTCCTGTTACCCTTTCCACATCCCTCAGAATTCCCCTGACCTCAACTCCTTTCTTTGTCTCAGAGGATGTTTAGGGATAGGTACACGATGCTAGGAGAGAAAGGCACGTGGAACTATACAAAGAAAACTGATGGAAGTGAGGTTGAACTGAGTCAAATATCTGGGATAGTAAACTCCTGTGGAACAAATATGAAACCATTGTCTTAATTATTTTAGTTAGTGGAGCTTACACAAATGCAGCAAAAATGCCTCTAACGGTATGGAGCAACCTGGCAAATTTAGGGAAGTACTCTGCAAATGATTCTGAGCTGCATGTACCCAGCCATAGTGATACAAAGAAGAATATGGAGCCATTGTTAGATTGACGAAACTTTGCCAAAATTCAAAGACAAACCTATTCACAGAACAAATGAAAGCACGCTTAACGGCGAACATGGAAGTGGTTCTTTACTTCACACTAACTACTATAGCAGAAAGAACAATATTCATTCTCAACTCCATTAAGAAGGAATTGATAAAATATATAAAAAGCAAACATCCATTAAGACAGTTCTAAAATAATTAGAAACTACGCAAGACCATCGCCACATCACTGTGTATTCCAAAACACACCAGTGCCGGATTTATATTTTTTATGAGTGTAGGCCACTTTATTTCCGCCATGTACTGTACATACCTTTCTAAAATAATAATTTTCCATGTGTAGTAAAGGGGCCTCCTTTACTACAAATGGAAATTTATTTTAATTAGTCATTAAGAGAGCGTAAAAAAGAAACAAGATATACATATACCATAGTTTATTGTGTTCATTATCTCTGCTTCTATGTAGAGGATCCAGAGAATTCATTTTTTCTCGTGACAATAAAGACCTTTGATAAATTTTTCACGCGTTTTAAACAGGAAAAACTCCATTTTTCAGAACAATTTGTAACCGGAGTGGAAAGTGCAATGCGGAGAGCTATATCCAAGTTAGGGTAAACATTAGACAGATATTTATTCCTCAAAAACGTTGAGACTGAGTTTTATCCACGCTTAACTGTACCGGGTGGTCCAATAAGCCGATCTCTCGGCTATATATCAGAAATTATTCATGTTATAACTATGAGAAAAAATTCCATATGAAAAGTGGACAAGAGAAATTGCTTTCAAGATTCTAGGTTAACCGCTAGTGGGCGTAACCTGTAAAAATTTAAAAACCATTTTTTTGTGAAATATGCCCAATTTTACCCAGTGTTGAATAAGTAAACTAAAAATAGGCCTAAATTTATCCAAGTACTTTTTATTCTATTTTTCCAAATAAAGGCCGCGGTCTATTTATAAATCCAGGACTGAAACACACATCTGCTTTAAGAGCACAATTGGAAAAATTAGACAAAGCTTGCAAAAGAATAAGATATGGACATCATAATAGTCCATAATCATAATAGAACAAGTCAAAAATTTCAATTTGGTTACTGACAATAAAATACAACAAAAATAACTTAAAAAATATATTTCAAGGTACAAAACCATGTTGGAAATTACAACTAACTTTTTAGTCGAATAAACCAAAACCTAAATCATCATCTTCTGATTCAGACTCAACTTTCTTTTCTTCTTTTTTGGCTTCTGTAAATAAAAACAAAGCATTACAAAATTTGCTACATTATAAACTACCATTAATAGTTGGTATGCATCATCAGCATGAAACTATCATCAAAACTTTCAGGCGAAAGATGGTGTATGTTTGGTAATCATCATTCAATACAATATGAACAGAACCTTGACTTAAATTCAATTGTTGCGAATAAGGATTAAGTAAATGGAAGGAAATCAGATTGACAACCAACAAAGTAATAATGATGTTGTAAGTAGTTTCAGGTAGTACAAAGTAACAAAAGTCCAGTTTTGCCACTTGATGCATTTGGTATTTACATCCAGCCAGTCAGACTTGTTTAAATGGTTCATTTATAAGGTTTGTTTGTTTATGTATCTCAACAGTCAAAAGAGATTTAATTCAATATGGAGGATGTGAAACAACAAAACTCAGATTTTTACTAAAATCAGTGGGTAGGTTTTAAAAAAAATTGACTGATCATCTTTCCTTTCATTAATTGCAATCTGTTCTAACATATGTAACCCCATGACCATAAAACCGTTGTTTTATGTCCATGAAAGTAGATTGGTATTTTTGTATCTATGATGTACATGCTAGACTCAGTAATAATAATTAAAGGTGTTGAACTAACTAATGTCAATACAAATTCCACAGTTGTGATTCAAATTGAGGCGTGCGCCAGAAACGGAGTTGTGTTTACAGATCATGAGGGTGTACTGAATACATGAGTACGATTTTATTGTATAATGGCCAATGTGCCCAATTAAAAATTTGAATCCCAAATATATTATACTTCACAAAATAACTATACAAGGATACTGACCTTTCTTTTCCTCTGCGGCTGGTGCAGCAGCAGCAGCACCGGCAGTAGCAGCAGGAGCAGCTCCACCAGAGGGCATGGAACTCAGTTTTTCACGGCCTATAAATGAAATTATTATTATATGTATATGTTACTTTCAAGGAAATATAAGAACAGATTTCTCAACACTTCAGTTATTAACATAAAATCATAAATCTCATTCGAAAGATGGTGTAATGTTTGATCATCACGTAAATGCTCGCGTAAATGTATTAAAAATTAAACTAATTCTACAATAAAATCTACACACAAAATACAAAAACTTGATTAACATTTTAGGAATATTGATGCTTGGAAAGTATACGGCTTCGATTACCATTTTCCATATATTCAATTATACATTTGAAAATATTGAATTACCTTGAGCAATAACATCCTCAATGGATTTGCCGTTAAGTTCACTGATAACTTTTTTAAGTTTTTCACCTTCGGATTCAACACCTACAGATCCTAGAATTTTTTCAAGATCTGCAGCATTTGGGGAAGTTTTTCCGCCTAAAACGGCCAACAAGTAAGCAGCCACGTAACGCATCTGTAATAAATTTGTTTAAATTAGAAAACAGAAATAGATCTAGTGAGGTTATGGAAGTAAAAAAATATATCTACTGTAATCTCAACCAACTCAACATTTTTTCAAGAATCATGTACATTATAGTAAAGCAGTAATAATAAAAAACAACTACCTACTACTATTTCTTAAAATTACATCAAATTAACTTACTTTTAAGTCTTTAGACACGAAACGTGTATGCTCAACCTCTAAAGTTAAAAGTACAAGAAGAAAGATAAATGACAAAGTGGAAATAAATAAAATCAAAAATCTATACAGACAACTGACAATGACAAATGACAACTCTTTAAGCAGCGGCTCTAAGAAAAATGCTTACTTGCCGTATACCTGCTACTGACAAATCACCGGCAAGGAGAAGAACCATTGATTGGTCGAAGTATACAATTGTATAGTATCTGCGTTGAAGGGATTGACTTTATGTATGGCAAAGGCAACTAGAACGAAGGAAGAAAGAAGAAGACATAAAAGATAAATATTGAAACGTCAAAAAGGTGGAAAGAGAAAGAGAACTCCCAAATTTTTTAGAAAATTTTGTGAAAACTCCTTTTAGAATTTTTATATTTTTACACTCAACTTATTGCCATAGTATATTATTATTAAAGGTCACAAATTCTAAGAGAGTTACTGTTGATTTGAAATTTTAAAATATATCTGAATTTTCATAACAAGGTTATACAAGTAAGTAGACAAATAACAAATATATCGGTCGAGGCCGAGGGCATCTTAATACGTAGAGGAGAAAAACTAAATTTCAACTCTAATTGAACTTAATGCGTATTTCTTTATTTTTAGATTTTTATTTTTGTCTCGATTTTGGATTGTTGTCAAATAGTGACATCAGCAAAAAGATTCGTTGATGGTGGTAGTAGTAAAATGTCTTTAAAACCAAGAAGAGTCGATTTTAATGCAACTTGGGGTGCTATCAAAGATACTATCAAAGGTGTTATTACTTTGGATCATGTGGCAAGAACTGTTTGGAATGATAGATTTTCGTAAGTCCTGAGTTATAATGTTTTCTAATTCTTATGAAGTTTTGCAGTGATAATACAAAGCAAGTTTATTAATACTAAGCCAGTTTTAACAACTATCATACTATACTATTGAGATGATTCATTCAAAATAATAGTGACTGAGTATGTAGAGTAATATAACTTTTACTTTGTTTTTGGAAGAAATGGCATGAAAAAAGTAGGTTACATTTTGTTTTTAAATTGTGCTCTAACCTAGTAATAATTACTGACAAGTAACAGTTTAGACTGTTACTTGTTGTTAAATGAATATTAGAAAGAGGCTTTGGATTTTGTTATAATTGAATTAAGTATATTAAAACGTCATTATTATATTTTATAATGTCTAGGTACAGGGCCAGAGTCTGCTGTGCTTTTTTCTAAATTCCTACAAATTTTGAAAGTAGAGTTTATTAAACTTAAACTACGAAAATAAAGATGATAATTGGTTTTATCTACATATTTATATAACTAATAAATTTGATGATGAAATAAATGTTACTGATAAGTTTTATTGTACAATAATTTGAATACTATTTGCTATAAAATAAATTTTCTACCTACCTATGTAATGTATTTGATAATTTTATAGAAAAATATTCATATTTGATCAAAATTGATTACATTCTGAAATAAAACTACTTTTATTTTCAGTGATGTTTATTCAATTTGTGTTGCCCACCCAGAGCCTATGGCAGATAGATTGTATGCAGAAACTAAGCAGTATTTAATTGATCATGTAGCAAAACTGTTAAATAAGGTTCAAGAAGACGGGGAACAATACTTGGTCAAGAACTATTTTCTCTATTGGTCTCAATATTCTGTTGGAAGTCAATATTTGCATAGTTTGTATCTCTATTTAAATCAACAGCATATCAAAACCCAGAAATTATCTGATGCTGAAATTATCTATGGAAGCTCAGATTCTACTGGAGGTAAGTTTTAATAAAAATTTTGTTGATGGGTATGGTCAAGTTAAATTTAGGTTTTCAGTTGCTTTTGTTATAAAAATGTTTCCTAATGCTGGCATGCCATTATTATTTGCCAGCCCAGTACAATCTTCCTAAGATTGTACTATATAATTATTTGTCAAACAAGTTGCATAAGGTTTATCTTTAATATTGGCTTTATCAGTATATTAAAATAATATGGAAACATTGCTAAAAGCATCAAATATATGCTAGCCTTTTAAAAAATTTGAATGGGAACATACTTCTTAAGTTATCACAAAATTTGGTCCAAGAACTTAGAGAAAATCTGCTTCTGTGTCATTTTCATCTTCAGGTTGTATTCCAAAAGCAAAATAACAGACTCAAACATTATAAACTTGATATGTAAAAACTATTTTCCATTTTTAGGTGAACAAATGGAAATCGGAGAGTTAGCATTGGAGGTGTGGCAGAGTGGAATGATTGCACCATTAGGTCAAAGATTAGTTAAACTCTTATTAGAAGCTATAGATCAGGACAGAGCTCAACAAACATTAACAATACCCATTGAAGCTGTTAAAGGAACTATTCTTAGTTTTGTGGAGGTAGTTCAACACATAAAATAATGTCCTTTAAATCCCATATCTGCTAAACAATGATTACATGGTTAACTACTCAATTTTTAGGTACAAGGCTACAGGAAAAAAGGTCAGCTACAGTTATATCAAGAACTATTTGAAGAACCTTTTTTGGATGATAGTGGAGAGCACTTTAAAAGGGATGCAGCTAGACTTTTGCAGGAAAAAGACGTTAGTTTGTACATGGAAAAAGTAAAGGCTAAAATTGAAGAGGAATTATTCAGAGCTAGGAGATTTTTACATCACAGTTCTTTCCCAAAAGTAATTATTGATCTTTTGTTGTATGAATAGGTAAGACTAACTGTTTAAATTTGGTTTTATTTTTTACAGGTATCTCAAAGATGTGAAACGCACATGGTGGCTGAGCATTTACAATTTTTATATAGTGAATGTTTGAATATGGTTCAACAAGAACGAAAGAAAGATTTGTCCAACATGTATGACTTGCTTAAAAGTGTGCAAAATGCAATGGTTGTTTTAGTTGATACTGTTTTAGATCATATAAAGACACAAGGACTAGCGGTAAGTTTCATTCACAGCTTCATTTGATTGCCTAAAAAGAATCAATATAGGATATAGGTACAGCTTACTGAAACAGAAATAATCTAAATTTTAATAATTTGGTGATATACAAACAAAAATGCAGGAAGAGAGTATTTAGGGAACAGGTGATATTTCAGTGTGAATAAAGTCCTATCTAGTCCAGGCAAATAACACTTTTACAAAGAGAAAATTGTTAACAGGATGGGAACAGTTGGAAATGGTGAAGAGGCGTATAATAAACGTAATAAAAAAAAATACGTGAGCAGGGGTGTTTCCAGATATATTTGGGGGGTGAAAAGGGGTGGAATTTTGGATTATTGCGATTTCCGTCGAAAGTTGACGTCGGAGAGAAAAGTGTACAACAGAAAAGTGGTAGATCATAAAAAGTTCTACAACTTTTGTATCAATGATTTTTTCATATAACCTCAAAATCTTCGAGAAAAGTGCGAAAAACCGCTTTTATCGTTTTTTATTCTTCATTTACACAGTAATAATTTTATTTTAATGAAACATGGTGAAAGTATACCTTTTTGTGTCCGAAAAGCCCACAAATTTTTCCAAATTAAAATATCGAAAGACTTCCGAGATAATCACTTTTCCCGGCCCAAAAAAATATTTTTCAAATTAAAATTCCTCAAAATCTCCGAGAAAAATGCGAGAAACCGCTTTTATCGTTTTTTATTTTTCATTTACGCAATAATGATTTTATTTTGTCGAAACTTGGTGGGGATATAACTTTTTGTGCCCGAAAAGTTTAAAAAATTTTTCAGATAAAAATATCAGGAGACATCCGAGATAATCACATTTTCCGGCCCAAAAAAATATTTTTCAAATTAAAGTTCTTCTTTGGGAAATTGTCGTAGAGACTTCATTTATGTCGCCATTTTTTTGTCTTGAGTTATACTTTCTTGTGAAATATTAAAAATATACACTCTCCATTTCAAAACATGCTCCAAAACTGGAAAAATCAAAAAATGAATTCTGCAACCATCTTTTTCACTCAATGTTAATAATTTGTTTGAATTTCCAAATAATACGTTTGTAAATTGATCATCTATTTCTTCAATATTGCTTCTATTTGTAATTTTATTATCTTCTTTTTCTTCTTCAATATCGCTTGGATAACCATAGTATTCTTCTGATAATTGATTTTCAGTGATTAAGCAAAAGCCCGGCTGCTCCTTTTCAGCAGAATCATCTTCAGATTAATCGAAATCTTCTGAAACGCGGCATGAGAAGTTTTGAATTATCGATAATAACTTCTTTCCAGCCCCACTTTGTTGGTGTCGTTTTTTTTCCAAGCCACACTTGAAGATGGTAGAAAACTCTATAGGAGTGTTGTGTAGCCACACCATCAGTGGGTGGTAATTTGTCCAGTTTGAATGTTGACTTTGCAGTTGATTTCATATACAATTGAAATCTTAATTCATTCAGGGATAACTCTGATTTGCCTTTGTATGATGTTATTAACTTGCAACCATTCCGTGCAATAATTGTTGGATGTGCGTCAGAGGTTAGGTCTGAATCGTTTTCGATTTTTTGCAAGAGATATGACGTGATACAAAATTCCAAGATTATCGTCAGTTTTTGAGAGACGTCACTAAAATAGAATCATATTTATCGTGATCCCACACCTGCTCAGAAACGACACTTTGAGGCAGACCAACTCCCTCCTTGGGTACGCCTTGACGGGATCAGCTTCTCTATATAGCTGAAAGAGAAACGGGGGACTGGAAGGAGATGACAGCGGTTCCTGTATGGAATATTGTATACTAAACACAGGCATCGGGAGATTCAAATGAAAAATCATTATTCCACTTGTATGTTCATAATAATCATAATACTGTTAAAAATTGAAATATCTAATCAAATAATGAAACAAAGAATCTTCTGTATTTTTTTCCATACAAGTAAATGGTGCAATTAGTTTTCAAGAATTATTTGGAAACTCGAAACAAATTATTAACATTGAGTGAAAAAAGATGGTTGCAGAATTCATCTTTTGATTTTTCCAATTTTTGGAGACTGTATATTTTTAATATTTCACAAGAAAGTATAACTCAAGACGAAAAAATGGCGACTTAAATGAACCACTTTTCTCTCCGACGTCAACTTTCGCCGGAAATCGCAATAATCCAAAATTCCACCCCTTTTCATCCCCCAAATATATCTGGAAACACCCCTGCTCACGCATTTATTTTTTTCTACGTTTATTATACAACTCTTCACCATTTCCAACTGTTCCCATCCTGTTAACAATTTTGTTTTTTTTTTCGCTTCAAAGTAAGCTAATTCCACTAGTCTAATTTTAATCTTTTCACTATTTTATTGACCATCCAGCATAAAAAACTAAAAAATCAATCTCAAGTAATTAAAAAATTATACATAGTGAAACAATTCCACAACATGTGTTAGAAATTAATGTCAGTGAACAATACATAAAATGCTATAATATGCTATAAATGCTATATATATAAATATAAATATAAATGCTATAATATAAATGCTTCAAGATAATCACCACGCCAGTTCATGATCAGTAGCATTGTATATTGACATTGACCATTCATTCATTAGAGATTTTTATTTTGCTTTCGATGTTTTGGCTGTAAATCTACAAAACATGGCTTGTATAATTAGAATCACTTGAATTAAAGATATAATATTTTGTTTTCATTATAATCTGAAGATCTATTTTTGATATAATTATGTTTCTATTTAGGCTATTGGGAATCTTCAAGGTGAAAACATTCACATTAGCTTTGTAGAAAATTTATTGGCTGTTTATAAAAAATACAAGGAACTTATACAAGATGTCTTCAAGTCGGATCAAAATTTTATGGGTGCATTGGATAAAGCTTGTAATTATGTTATAAATCACAGACCTAATCAAGGGAGGTCGCCTTGCAGAAGTCCAGAGCTCCTAGCTAAATATTGTGATACATTATTAAAGAAATCGAGTAAAGGGATAAGTGAAACTGAGGTAAGTTAAAAAAACTGTTTGTCTATGTCTATTTTATTATAGAGATATCGCAAGCGCAGCCGGTATTACTGTGGAGCTTTTAGTTGGAAATTCATATATTATAAACAAGAAAACATTTTTGTATTCTGTGTAAAATTTTTATTTTAAAATTGCAAAGCGCTTTCGGCGGTTAAGCCATCATTAGTGCCATACCTGCAAGTAAGCAATAATCGTTGGAAAATTTTTTTCAAGAAACATTAGAAAAGAATTACTTACTCGTCAGATATGAAACAAGAAACTTGGTCAAATGTCTACAACACATTAACGTCACTACATTAAATTAAAAATGTTCATCATGTAATACATTTCAACCCCAAACAGGTGTTTTCTTGACTTCTAGTCATGTGTACTCAGCTATAAAGATATTCACCCTAAACAAGAAAAAGCATGGTCTATAGATTCGGTTTATCAAATAATAAAAATAGCAGTAGACTTGGTTGGAATGTAATAGTTTTTTAAAAATAAAACAACAAATACAAAAAAGTGAAGATTGAAATAATAAATATTTTGATGTAAACAAATATAGAGCTGACATATGTTGTCAGTTGTATCACAGTATAACCCTGATGTGATAACTTTATGAAACTCTATGAAACTATAACTATATTAAAGATAATCTGAAGGTTATAAGTGCGAACGGCAGCTGTTTGTCGGAGAGTTTATAGACTAAACCAAGTTATTGAAAAGTATATAGATTTTACTAAATTGCAAAATATAAAAAAAAACTTAAGTAAAGAGGTGAGGTCAAAATTTAAATAAAATTATTTTTTGAATAATAGCAAATATCAATCCTTTAATCAAATTTGAGTAAACAGTTTACTTATAACAAGTTGTCTAACACTCTGATGGATTTTATTAAAATATTCAAGTGAGAAATTAAGTTAATTAATTCTTAATTAGTAAGTTAATAAATCCTTAGAGATGATAACAATAGTGACTTTTCAACACTATAGTACTATAGTTTACATTTTCACAAAATATTATATTTTGTGTACCTATTATACGGTGGGATTGTAAATTTGCTTATGATGAAATTTTGGTTAAACCGAAAATACAATTTCCCTCAGATTTTATAAAATAAATAATAAGTAAATTGATTAAATAATCAAAATAGCAAATAACGAAAGTAAAAATAAAGAAAATTCTGGCCTGTTCGTTGTTCGTTCTTTTAGGTACTTCTACTTCTGACCTCCCTCGGTCTCTAGGATACCCTCTTGTGTCTTATAAATGCAATGCAGTTCTACCATAAGGCATTTTTTTCTGTTGTTTTGGGCGTGGAGTGTATATTCAATATTAAGCATGCGCCTTACACAACAAAAGAGTAACATACTTAACGAAATCTATTCTAAAACTACCTTAGAACCCTAAAAAGAAAACTATTTTTAATAAACAAAAAAAACACATTTTTGATTTTGGAATGGCAAAAAAAATGGATAAATCAATTTGAATAGATAAGATCTTAAGGAGGCTGCTTACCTTATACTCCACACAAATCACCAATTTGGGATTACTAAGGGTTTTTAACCAATATCAAAGAAATTACCACAAGGTATAGGTAAAACCTACCTCGATTCTTGATTTCTATCAAATGCCGATTCCAAAAATTTCCTATTCAAAGTAATCAAGAAGATCACTTTGTCTTTCTCCCACAACCTAACAATATTCTAAACTAGACAAATTCGTGGTGGCCTAACTAGTAGGTACCAATAAATCAAAAATACCAAAAGCCAATGGCGTATCCCAAAATCAACATGTTACAACAGAATACACCAGCCAAACAAGAAGCGAAAGCCGGTGTAAATCCTTTGATCTTTTGGGGGCAAAATTTCGTGACCTTCAAACTGACGTTGACAGATAACGGATCAAGTTACACTGAGAAAATTGTGCAAAAAATGTAAATTAAATGTTAACTACACGCAAAAAAGTGAAACCAAAGAATCTCAAATAATAATTGTTTATTTTTATGACTTGTTTCGACAAAGTTTTAATTGTTAAACTCAATTTATGAATTGTTAAAGTTAATTTAACAGCTCAACAAATATTGTGAAAAATATATAAATATAAGTTTTAGCTACTGTTTTTGGAGTACCTTCCATTATTAAAAATAATTAGCTATTGTTTAACCAAATGATTCTTATTTTCTATATTGTTATCGAAATTATATGTGTAAATATGTTTTTATGTAGCACTATATGTAGGATAGGGTGAGTCTAAAAACAATACAATAATAATAGATTATATATTTATAATATCAGTTTACAATAGAAAGAATTTCAGTAAATGATGATAAAAAATTACAATAAGTATGGTGCTTGAATATAAAATTTTTATTGTTTATATATTTGAAAATTACACTTCACCAGTTTCTGAATTAAATTTTACACCCAGAGAAAATGTACTGATATCTGTGACAACGAAGTTATAAAAAAGAAGCGACAATAAACTTTTCTTCACATATGTCGAAGTTTTGTTGTGTTTTTCAATTATTCATCCATCTCTTGAATGTCTGCCACGAAGTTTTTGGCGCCATTACTAATAAATGTAATTTTGTAAACAAATTTTATCGTTCAAAACACAAAAAAACATGTAAATAATAAAAAATCTTACAACAAAAAATATTCTTTGGTAAACAATAAAAACACATGTCATTGACAGATAACGGGCCTAAAATGGCAACTGTCAGACATGCGCACTTAGAAAATGAATTGTGAAATAGCACAAGCTTCGCTTCTTCTTGGGATGGTGTATTCTGTGGTTGTATCAAAAGAGATGTTTGAAACGGTTGGCAATCTGATCAATCACTAGGCAGCAGAAATGCCAACTTAAATTCAAATCGCTCCTTTTAGTATGAAAAAAAAGGTAGAACGTGTCGCGGGACACACGGTAGGAACTTTAGTTCCTTTTAAGCAAAAGTTATGTAATACATCTGACGTTATAAATAAACAATTTACATATTCTTTAGTGGATGAGTAGTAAGCACACCAGACTCTCACGCGGTAAACCCGTATTCGATTCCCCGTGAGGAATTTTTTTTTATTGTTAATTTTATTTTTAAATAATCATTCTGCTTGATATTAATAACGACAACAGGTAGACGTTTGAAATATTTAGCAGAATATTCATTATTATAGAATAGATAATGGTACGGTACCCTCCATGAGGGAGTCCGACTGGCAACATCTACTTATAACAGCATCGTATATTTAAAAAAGGAAACCGTAGCATTATAAAAATTGGACATTCGTTTACCACAAAATTAGTGGAAACATGAAATTGAATTGTTAAATTTTTAATTTGAAGTTATATTACAGTTTATAGAAATTTTAATTTTCTAGATTTTTCCTAAGTGGGTCGTAGAAAAAATATGCTGCTCGACTCGTGTGGATTGTCCATATCGCACTTGAACGATTGAGCACTCCGCCTACGGCGTCGTGCTCCATCTTCGTCCTCGTGCGATATGGCCATCATATCCACACTAGTTGCACAAACTACAATTTCTTTCAAAATATGCCCTTTTACATTTAAAAACTACCTGCCAAATGTCAAATCAATTTATCCATCCATTTTAAAGTTATCGAATTAAAACATTCAAGTTTTCAAAATTTCAACACCCTGTATTTCGAAAAGTAGCTAGACCCCTTAATCGCGCAAAAAAAATTATGGAAATAATAGTAAAAATTTATCCGAACAAATTCAAGTAGATCACTAGCACTGCGAATACCAGCTTTGCATAGAATTTCAAAATAGCATCGGTGGTTCAGTGGTTAGAATGCTCGCATTGCACGCGGGCGGCCCGGGTTCGAATCCGGGTATAGGAGCATATTTTTATTATTATGAATCGCTGCTTCGTAAACGAGAGAGAGACTAAGGAGGCACAAGCTCGCAAAAGCAAGGCACATAACGAAGCAATGTAACATAACGTAGCGTAACGTAACGCGTAACGGTCAGATCTTATGCGTCGCGACCCCTGGTCGCTCAAACATAACCTGGCGTAAAGAACTAAAGTTCCAACAATATATAGCATATCACACCCTTGGTGCAGGACCACCATAAATATGTTGATTTTGATTACACTCAACTCTAAATTAAATTAGATACTTACTTCAATAAAATGTGTATTGAATTTTATTTTCTAAGAAGGCATCATCGTAAATATTTTAATCACTGTTTTTTCCAAAAAATTTCTCACTGTTATCACAAATCACAAAAAACATCCAGATTTAAAAAGTTTGTTTGATGCGAACATTTGTAGCAATGAAAAGTACAAAATTTTAAATTAAAATTAAGATAACAAATACAGGGTGATTTATTAGTGCGATAAACTCAAATATCTTCCAAGTCCTCAAAGATATTCAAATAAAATTTTGACTGGTTGTAATAGGTTATACGGTGTGTTCTGATCACTTGTTCCTGAAAATCGTAAGTTCAACGCCCCGTATACTGCACAATTTGAAATTAATTTGTTAGAGTCATACATCTATGATGATCTTCTAGTATCGTTATACACTAGACCTGCTGCCATATTAAAACCGTATACAGAGTCCAAACTCCAATCCATCGATTTCACATTTTTTTTCAAATGTATCACCCTGTGTTTTATATTGTCCTTCAGCTAGTATACCATATATATTTCAGTTTTATGATTAAAAATTTTATTCCCAAGAAAAAATCACTGAAAAGCAGCTACATAAAACTCATTCACAACAATTGATCTAAGTATTTTCGCCGGTGAACTGTCAATACATATTATATTATAAGGAATAACAATTTTAATACACTAAAATTTTTCTCTAGGAAGGTCGTTATTGTAAAATAAAAATGACATTAACCAGTTGTTCATAGTCTTAAATTTTTTATTATCCATCTCTTCGAGTGATGCTCCATACTTACCCCAAGTTTTATGACATTTCCATATAAATATTTCTCCTTTGGCTCAGTAACTACTGTTATACAACACAAAGGGACGAACCACAAGTACCATTTCAGCTGACCCCTTTCATTTAGCCCTGAGTCAACAACCACAAACAATTGTGTTTATGAATTTCAGGTTGATGAAAAGCTAGCTGAAAGTATAATAATATTTAAGTACATAGATGACAAAGACATTTTTCAAAAATTCTATTCTCGTATGTTGGCGAAAAGACTAATACATCAACAGACACAAAGTATGGATGCAGAAGAATCGATGATCAATAGACTTAAGCAGGTAAGACATTTATAGAGTGTATTTACAGCTGTACCCAGTTATTCACCCAGCATCCATTTCATTGTTCATGATTCACCGAGTGATTTGTAGTAGTTGGATGATTTTCAACCAAGAACTGCATAAATATCAGGAAATATGCAACAGGGATGAAGGTATACAGCTTCGGCAAATATTTATCTTCCATTATGTAAAATCTCATATAAGAGCAACAGTGAGCATACATAGAATTCTATATTTCCAAGAGAAAACAAAATTATGAAATCAAACAATTTTATTTTGTTAAATCTACATTAAATTTAACCTTAAAGTGACGCGTTTCGCTAACACAGTAGCTTTTTCAAACGAATGGAGGTATAATGAGAAATTTTCAATTTATACAGTGCCTTAATACTAAATTATACGGAAATTTAACAATAAAATTATAATCTATTTACAAGGAAATGAAATGAATTTGTCTAAATAGGGGATTAACTAAAGTATTTAACAAGTTTACCTGGAAACTCATTCACAACAATCCTACAGGAACCTTTCTAGGTAAAAAGGTTTAATAAGGGAGAATTGTTAATATCAAGTTGGTCGTTAAGAAGATTGTCTGAATATTTGTTTTTATTTATCTCTAGGGCTTCTAAAAGATTTAATTTGAAGGATTTAGGTTCTATATGCAAAATTTCAAAATTTGAATCGAAAGAGTGTTGGTTTGCTAATAAATCATTTGAATAGTTGGAATCTGATTTTTGGTTGTCATAACTACGTTTGTGTTCTGAAATTGTTGTGAATGAGTTTCCAGGTAAACTGGTTAAATACTTCTGTATCTGTAGAGTAGGGAGGGTGAGTGTGTAGGCTCACAGCACTTAGGCCACATGTGACCCATTGTACATCCTCCCGAGGAGTTGTCCTCCTAGGTCATTGTCCATCCTGTCCTTCTCAGGAAGGTGGACAGGTCACTGGGAGACATCTCCTTTATATCGGCAGGTGTAGGCCAAGACTCACCGAACACACACTCTCTTATTTTATTATTTATTATTATTGTTAATTACTTTAGTTAATCCCATATTTAGACAAATTCATTTCATTTCCTTGTAAATAGATTATAATTTTATTGTTACATTTCCGTATAATTTAGTATTAAGGGGAATCTATCGGCAGCGATTTGAGAAAATATCGAAATATTTTTGGCAAAGAATTTTTCGGTAATGGATGTATTGAAAATTAAGAAAAAAATATATCATGTAGATTAATGTTGAACTAAGAGTTCTCATCGAATAAAAACTTTGAAATGCTAACCAAATTTTGTTGAAAGAAATACGAATCATGAGGTAATTACACATATTAAGCAAAGTTTGAGTCCTTGTAAACAATTAAATATGGATTAAATGGAAAAACTAATTGATAAGAAGTCTAATTTGAAGCTTTATGAATACTGTATAAAAATCTCAGAATCCTCAAATTACTTATGACCGTACAATTCCTTATTGAAATTCGGTTGCTACCTCTAAAATATCGGATAAAAATCCATCTCTCGCTTTTCTATCCTTCTATGACCGAAATTGTCTCTCTGCTTCGGTAGTCGCGTGCCGTTCCATTGTTGATACAACGATCGCTGGTCACGGCGGTCTCCCAGTTCAGTACTGACGAAGCTTATAGAGTAGTACGTGAACCAAAATCCGCTTGGACCGCTTGGCTACCTACATGTTGCGGAGCTTTCATATTTCTAATAAAATTTTCATTATGTGAACTTAAACGTGAGGACGTAGGGAAACAAAAAAATATACAAAGCATAATTGTGCAAGGTCGAATTTAGTAGATGCCCCTTAAGGCACTGTATAAATTGAAACTTTCTCATTATACCTCCATTCGTTTGAAAAAGCTACTGTGTTAGCGAAACGCGTCACTTTAAGGTTAAATATAATGTAGATTTAACAAAATAAAATTGTTTGATTTCATAATTCACTATGGATCTACATCAAGTAAAAGCCTCATCTATTCAATTTCAGAAAACAAAATTCTTCCCTTCCACGAAACACCTACTACTCCAAACTCAATACACAGAGAGGGGAATATGACATTGTTTCTATGTTGATGTATAGCTTTCACTCACAGAATGGCTATACACAACATAATTATTTGCCGAATCTGTAGTTTTTTTAGCAATCATGAGGTGTCAATAAAAAATATAGTGAGTCACATTCCTATATGGGGCAAACTCCAGGTACACAGTTGGCTTTTCGTAAGCTCTTAAATGGCAACAGAGTAATAACTTTTGTTCTCTGTACCTGTGGATGAAACAGCTGATTTTGAGTTTATTAATAACAAAAAAACTGTAGCCACCTCATAAAATCTAATTTAAAAGATAAGAATATCAGAGTGTTAATAAAATATTTTCACAATAGTCAAAATACCTTCTCCTTAGCAACTGAATACAATGTGAGTTCAAATTGAATTGATATTGTTTGACTATGAATCATTAATCAATTCAGAAACTTCTAACTTCATCGTATCTTTATCGAAATATTTAATATCCGGGTCAGTCAGGGTTTCAATGCTTCCCAGACTACTCTACAATAATTGCTATTTGTACTACTTTTTCTCCAAGGGAAAAAATACTGTACTCTTGTGTAATACATCTGATGTTTTCTCTTATCAACAATAATATTCTTTGGAAAGTTTATCTGAAGCCGTGGAAGGAATGCAGTCGAAAACATTCGATATTGCCACGTTTAACTATGGAAAAGCTAAAGTGCTGAGTATGTAGTGATAATAATTAGAAAAGGGACTTTTTATTATTAACAATATCAACAATATGATTAAACGTTAATTCTATAATGTGCTTGTTTCCTTGGATTTTTTCTATTAACATTAAATTTTAAATTTATGAAAATTAAAGGATGAGCACTTTTCCAAATTTGTTAAGGGCTTCTTCAAGCTTTGGCAGCGTTGTACGAAAACCATAATTACCACACCCTCCGAATTACATAATTGGTGATTTTTATCGAAAGCTGACTTCTTATTGGCAAGCGCGTGCATATGTTCTGCCCTCTCACTTCGTCAATTGACTGATATTGATTTATCCAGTGGCGTTGGTATTGTCAGTTACCTTTGTATTTTCAATTTTACTTGGTAAAATAGGTACCGTACGCCATTTGTACGTTTATGACATAGCGAGTTTTGGTGTAAAAATATAGTTTTGTTGAGGTTGAAAAGTGTAGTTGAGCTACCCATTGATAGATGGCGGACTATATGTTATTATCATACATTTATTGCACTCTGCTATGTAAGTAAGTCATCAAAACTGCGGGAAAACAGAGGGCGGTGGGCTACACGACTTTAAACAACGCATCTCCAATACCCCATGAATCTTTAATAATGTGGATTATTCATTGAGGAAAACCCAAGTCTTTTGGTGTAAAACGATAGTTTTGTTGAGTTTGAAAAGTTGAAAAGTGTAGTTGAGCTACCCATTGATAGATGGCGGACTATATGTTATTATCATACATTAATTGCACTCTGCTATGTCTCGCTATGCCTCGCCACTTACCGATGCCCCGTAGTTCAGATAAACTTGCCAAACTATAATGTATCTTGTTCTTTTCAGCACATTGCTTATATTGTCTTTTATACCTGTCATATTTTTGTGGTAGAAAGGTTGTTGATGCTTTGTTGTTTTTTGTTTTGTTCCTCAATCTTGGTGACGTGTTTCGTAATTTAAAATCATCTGAATCACTTTCCATTTTTCAAAAATTCGATTTTTTATAAACGTAACAACTCTGCACTCTAAAAGTTAGTCCCAGTATTTACAATTCCCTTCAGGCCACATGAATTTAATTCTTATGTCAAAACAGTCTTAAAGGTGAATTTTTTATTTCAAATCTAGCATTGAAGTAAGTAGGATTACAAATTGTATTTTTCATAAGAAAATTACAATTTGTCTAAAAAAATTCTGCTTCATTCATTGTTTTTTTAACTAGCATATTTTTTAGGCATGCGGATACGAATTCACTAGTAAATTGCATCGAATGTTTACCGATATGTCTGTCAGTTCGGATCTCAATAATAAATTCAACTCATTTTTGAAAAATGACAATATAGACTTGGGAATTAATTTCGGAATCTACGTCCTCCAAGCTGGCGCCTGGCCTTTGGGACAAGCCATTGTCACACCTTTTGCATTACCTCAACAATTAGAAAAGAGTGTTCAGAAGGTGAGTAAATTATAGGATTTTATGCAACAAATGCACAAACTCAAACTATTCAAAAGAAAACTAAAAGCTTAAAGGATACCTTACAGTAGACTCCTGGTATTACAGCACCTATCTGGTACGGCGTCCCCTGTAATCCAACCTGTACAATATGTACCGGGTGTCCCAATAAGAATGGCTCTCGGCCATATCTCGGGAACCGTTTATAGTACAGCTTCGGGAAAAAAACTTCATAACAAAAGTGATCTCGCGAAAAACCTAGAAATTATTTACAGAGTTGTAGTTCACCGCTACAGGACGTACAGTTGAAATTTTAAAATGCAAAATTGTTCAAAATTTACCTAATTAAGGAGCATATTTAATATTATAATCAGATTCCTCGACCAATTCTGCATATTTTTAGTACGACAAGTTTAAGTCTATCTCTTCAAATAAAGGGTGGGGGAAAGTGGGAACCTTGTTACGAAAAAACGCCTGTAATTCCGGTTCTGCTTTACCGATTTTAATAAACTTGATGTTGTTTGAAAGAGCTTTTATTGAACAATCGAAAATTTGTAAATATGAAGCAGTCTGATCAATAACATAAATGCTAGTGGGCGCTGTCTTATTTTTTTTTAAATATTGTGTTTTCTCGTAACAATTTTAAATGGAAGCATACAAATTCAAGAAGGTCTTTAAAAAGTAGACTAAATTACTAATAAAACACTGCAAACCGCAAGGCGATATCTCTTTTCCATCCTGAGATATCGTAAAAAACAGGTAAATGGCGGGTTTTGTTCTTCCAACGTCTAGAAGGCTGGTTCGCGTTAACAGAAAGTATTAAATTTAACCTGAATGAAAAGATCTTACATTGATCTGCAGTAATTTCAACTGTTATCATACCAATGTTATGGTTTCCACTAGATTACCTAAATGTAATGCTGTCGCTACTAGCAATGAGAACGAATTTTAAAATAATGTGATAAATCGAACAATTGAAACCTTTAATAAATAACTGGGTACATAATTAGTACCGCCCTAGATGTTCGAAATGTCGTCTATCATATTCAATGCATTAAATCAATCGCTGACGGGTAGAGAAAACAGCAGCTTCAATGTCTTTTATCATGTGAGAGCCAGTTGTAAAAATTCAACCTGGTATCGAAATCTTGAGCATTCAAACTTTGGTGTAGGACCATGTGATATGGGTACAATACGTGTGTTCTTTTTGACTGAGATCTCAGTTAATCTCAGCTCACATCGGTAATGTGCGCGTTCTTTTTTATTCACTCACTTCGAAGTGAGCTGAGATTTTTCCTCCCCCTTCACCGATGCTGAATGTGTTGTAAGGAGGTATCAGTTGGATTTGAGTCGGAAATAAAGTGGAGGGGATGAATCAAGCGTGGTTATTGGAGATCTAGTTTCCAGATAGGTTATGTTTATATGTTTTATGTCTCTTATTCACGCATGTGACGGCAGATCTCGCGTTTCAATTGAGTAGGTCGTTCTTTTTGGTGATTACTCACATCACTTTATCTCAGATCACTTTAACTGAAGTGAGCTGAGATCTCAGTCAAAAAGAACACACCTAATATAAAATAGTATAATCATATCAATTAATAAGACACATTGAAGGCCTTCGTTGTTAATAAACGAAAAATGACTTTACATGCATTAACTCTCGTAATGATATGACGAATTTTTTTCGCCAGGCCTTTCATTATATTTGTCCACGACCACCTAATAATAAGTCAATATTTTACCTCCTAACTAAAGGTATATGGTACCCATATATCAACTGTCGTGAATTATGGTTCATAATACACTGTGGTGTATTATGGTTCATAATACACGACTAGAGATGGTGGTACAATATGAAATAAACTATTAAATCTGTGTATTTTGTTCAGGAAATTTGTTTCTGACATATATATTTCATAACGATATTTTCTAATATTAAGTATTTCAAAACAATATATTTATAACGGTACGTTGTATTGATACTTTCTACAGTATCGCCCATCTCCATATATGTCAAATTATTTGAAGTAGCTGCCACAACGTTTTGAGGTTAGTAATATGCCAAATCGCTACTGACTTTTATTTATTAATAAATAAATTAAGTGTCGTGGACAAAGTATAGTATTCTACTCGCAATTTATGGCCATAATTCACTTGGGTGACTTGCGCCCCTCGCCTGCGGCTCGTGACGCAAACGTCACCCATCGTGAATTATGGCTATCATAAATTGCTCGTTTAATAATATACTATTATTATTGCTACATTCCTTCACTTCGCCTCACCTAGGTTATTATCATGTTGTTAGTTTGAAAATATATCCACACAGCATAAGAGAATTTCATTAAATAATTTGGTGTTTTATTGAAACTAGACATAAAATGGCGGCGAATACATTAGTCATGTTTTCACAAGTTGACTTTGATTTAATGATATTTTCGGTATGATAAGAATGAGAAACATATAAATAGTAACCTACTGGACAAACGAAAAACATCAGTTATCATTAAACCGATTTGGGGGGTTTGATACAGCGCGACCTAAATCGTAATTCATATTTTAAACTGTATTTGTTGTTGCTGGGCAAATATCGGTTTTTATTGATATTTTATTTTGATTCACTAACACATCGCTTGAAAACAAATAAAACATTTTTATATAATTGAAAAAATGTAGCACAACTTACTTCACCAGCCTTCTAGACGTTGAAAGATCAACTTCCGCCATTTACCTGTTTTTTACGATATCTCAGGATAGGAAATAGATATCGCCTTGCGGTTTGCAGTGTTTTAATACTAATTTAGTCTACTTTTCAAAGATCTACTTCAATTTGTATGTTTCCATTTAAAATTGTTACGAGAAAATACAATATTTAAAAAAAATAAAACAGCGTCCTCTAGCATCCATGTTATACATCAGATTGCGTCATATTCACAATACAGATATAGACTTTAACTTGTCATATTAAAAATATGCAGAATTTGTCGAGGAATCTGATTATAATATTTAATAAAATATGGTCCTTAATTTAGTAAATTTTGAAAAATTTTACATTTTAAAATTTTTACTGTCAAATACGACCTCTAGCGGTGGACTCTCAACTTTGTAAATAATTTCCAGGTTTTGTCGAGGTCACTTTTGTCATAAATTTTTTCTCCCAAAGCTGTACTATAAACGGTTCCCGAGATATGGCCGAGAGCCATTCTTATTGGGACACCCGGTACATTTATTATACAATTCTATAATAATACCTAATAAGTATTACAAACTGATAACTTGGAATGAGTTGATTTCAAATAAAAACATCTACAGTTGGCAGAAACAAACGTGAGCCCTGGTGGGCGTTTCATGTCGCTGTAGTTGTATTTTTGTAGTAAAAATTCGATATTTTGAATCGATAACCAAATATCGATACCATAAAATGTCAACTTTTAAGAGATATGTAAACAAAGTCAAACTTGCTAAAAATGTAACTCTTAATATTAATAAAAAAATTTATATTGGACCAAAAATAAAACTACCGTTTGCCCTAAATGTCTATATTCCCAAATTACATGACTCTTTAGTAATGTCATGAAAAAGAAGGGTCAAGTTTCTATGGAACGCAATAAAATATGAACTGGTTATGTAGCCTATTCCTTCATCTATCTGCTTACACTTGGAATAGAACTGTCGAATGCCGTTTGTTAACTTTTTGTTTAATTCAAATCAATAGTGTGACCTCGAGTGTGACCTATTTGGTATATTTAGAAATGTAATTTTTTCCAGTGTTCATTTTTCTTAACAGCCGAAAGTTGAGTGTTGCCGATGCAAAAATAGAAATTATCCGAACTTACTCTTCAAATTATCAGAATTTGTCAAAATTACCAAAAGGGCACATTGGTCTTCGTCAATATGGAAAATCCCCAAAAACAATAGCCATTTTATATATCCATTCTACAAAATATTCGAAAAACTATTAGATCCAAATTAGTGAAATTATCTAAAAATCGGATAATCATCCTAGCATTGACAACAATGATACAGTATGAATAAAATGATGTATGTTAATGAAATTACTAGGTCATATTATTTCGATTATATTCAACAATTACTAATGGACAATCGTTAACATTGGCTCTTGATTGGCTGCTTGTGATGATCTTATTTTAGTTCGCATATTTTCCGGGGCTCATGTTTGGTTCTGACAACTGTAGTGCAGATTGAACAAAATTAATTTAAACATATTTTTTAGTTCGAAGCGTTCTATCACAATAGGTTCAATGGTAGAAAACTTACATGGTTACACCATCTATGTCAAGCGGAACTGAAGTTGAATCATCTGAAGAGGTCGTACGTTGTTACAGTTCAAACGTTTCAAATGGCAATGATTCTCCTATTCGAAAAAACAAACGCCTTGACGTGTAAAGATATCAAAGAAACACTTCAATTGAATAACGAACAATTTTACAGGCACGTTGTAAGTCTTATAGATTCGAAATTACTCCTGGCTGACGCAGAAGTAAGTTGAATTAAATATTAATTTGCCTTTCTGGCTATTTAATAACTAGATTGATTATGCTTCAGAAGAACAACCAAATGTTTAATGTAAAATCTTACCAAATAATTGTTTTTCCTAGTGGCTATAGTCAAGTGTAAGTTGGTGGACATACCCTCTAGTCTTTGTTTGCATTATGGTTTTTTGTTGTTGAAATTTCAAAAAAAACCTCCATTGAAACTTATAATTTTTCTTTTAGGAGCTAACGCCTGAAGTAACGCTTAGGTTAAACATGGAATACACAAATAAGCGTACTAAATTTAGAATAACGGCTGCCGTGCAAAAGGAAACGCCACACGAAGTTGAACAAACGATGAATTCGGTGGAGGAAGATAGAAAAATGTACTTACAAGCAGCGATTGTTAGAATAATGAAATCGAGGAAAGTGCTTAAGCATAATCTTCTTATACAAGAGGTTAGTATAGCTTTAAAAGAAGTGTGAAGGTCACTACTTGTTTATTTCAAATTAAGAACTACTAGGAATTATTTCGTTGTACATTGTTTTGTCATTTTGTTTGCCAGATTTTTTTCTTTTTGCTTTAGCTTAGATGTTTACTTTATTTCATTTTTTTTATGAAATTCGTTGCTCTTTAAGAATTGTTGATATATATTTCAAAAGTGAATAGCATTTCGCAGTAATAGGTTTTAATAAATTTAAACACAATCAATCCTCAAATATCCTTAAAAACCACAATAAATTATACTTATTGAACAACAAATATAATTTAAAAAAATTCGACTAAACTGAAATAAATCGATAGAAAACTTATAACAAAAAGTTGGGTTGGATTCTGGTGAAAACCTCCGAGTGTTACGGACTTTCTATGCTTAGCAAGTGAAGTGATCCATGCCACAGAATCTTCATTCTTCTTCCACTATTTTGAGCTTTTTCAGGTGTCCATTCAGGCGACAATGTCCCGTTAGGATCCCTTTTAAAACTCTTAGTGCAGTTTTACTTTGACTTTGGCGATCATTATTTGATCTCAAAAGGCTGTAGTCACCTACACCAATCTCTGATTGTCTAAACCCTACTAGATCTTTCCCATGTCAGATATTCTCTTTTTTTCGGCCTTACTTATTTCTTCCATTATTATTACATTGGAACTGATACCGCAAAAGGGTTCCGGTCTCCAAAAAGGTGTTTGAGCCAACCTCTTTGCTAGTTCATCTGCTATTTAATTTCGTTTTATTCCAGTGTGTCCTGGAATCCACAGTAAGGTGACTATATTGTTCTCGTCTAGTTTATTGAGCTTTCCGAGGAATTTCTTTGAAAAGTTATACTTTTTCATAATACCATCTTGTGGAATGTCCAAGATGTTCTGATTTCTAAGTAGTGGGGAGGTGGGTTTTAATACTTAATCTGTATCTTGTTTTTTCTGCAATACTTTTCACCACCACATGTGGTATGAGGCTGAGAATCACTTCCATGGCTGCCGTTGGGCATGTTTTCATTGCTCCTGTAATGCATATACAGGGTAGTCTTTGAATTTTGGAGAGATTTTCTCTCTTCGTCAATAGACAGCGTACATTTAGCTCAAGATTTTTGGGCTTCAACCTCAATTTATCTCTGCCAGATTCCTGCACACTGTGAGAGCCATTTTTGGTTTTGCATATAATCTCCTTTTCGTGTTGGTTCCACAGGAGTTTACTGTCTAGAGTCAAACCTAGATACTTGACTTCTTGTCTCCATTCAACCTCTGGTTGTACATATAGGGACAATGTCTTTGCTCGTTCTCGTCTCTGATACTCTAGTGGTGAGCAGTTCTGACATCCATTTCGATGTTTTGCTGTCTACTTCTATTTAATTCTTTTTTGACAGCCTCATAAGGGGTATTGTCAGAAGCTCCTTCTCCCCCGATTAAACTGGGCGAATTTATCCTTATAGGGCAACTTCACCAACTGACATATTGTTACTAATCACCGTCGCCCTAAAATAAACAACTGTTTGGATGGATTTTAGATTTGTAATTTGGTTATGTATTGAGTTGAACATCATCACCAAGCCTTTAAATCTAATATATTGTTGCTAACGTGCTTTTAAATCCATTTATTAGGGTGGATTACTCCCTTTTCACTCTTTATTGTTACAATTTCTTGTGTGTCCTGGCTTCAGAAGTTATTTTCTTCCATTCTGTTCTATTTCTGCAATTTCCTCTCCCATCTTTGATTCCCATCCTTTTTGTATCCTCTTCTATCAGATTCCTCCAATTTTCTCTGGATTACAAGTCCGATTCTAGAAGCTATTTTTTATTCCAACCATCTTTTGAAATTATTCCTCATTTCTATTGTTACATTTTTTGTTTCAGGTATATGCTCAATCGAAGGTTTCGTTTGCGCCGAGTGTACAATTAATTAAAAAATGTATAGAATCCTTAATAGACAAACAATATATTGAAAGAACACCACATTCGAGCGAAGAATATAGTTATGTAGCTTAATAAAATGTATATAAAAACAATTGTAACCGTTTAATTTCCGTTCGAATGACACATTCTCTCTTTTTTTCTTACTTCCGACAACATGTGTTGTAAACAAATATATTTATTGCAATCTTTTTTATTTATTGTGAATTTTGTAAAATTGTTGAAACTAACCAATGTGATATGAAGACTCATTTGTTGTGTGTAATAAAGTATTTTTTATTTTAATGTTGATGATATATTTGAAAACACCATTGAGTAATCATGCTCTTTATTTAGTAAATTTTTAATTGTTTGTCTAAACGTGCGTCCTTAGTGTGCAAGACGTTCGCGAATGTTCACAAACAAGTTTCTTGCGGAATGTCCAAACTTCAGCGCGATAGCAGTCAGTTTAGTGTTCACACAACTTAACCTCTAGGAATGGCGCGGTGCTGCGTATCGTTGGAGACGCACTTTAAGACGGCGGATATTAATTATAATGAGAAACATTTTTCGGCTTTAAATAAGATGCCAAATGAATTATTAATAGACCGGTAACTAAGTAAATCCTTTTTTTCCGATTTTTTGTCATCACGAATCACCCATTTAACAGTAGAATATAAGTCTTCCTTCGACGTAGTGAACAAGAATGCTGCAATTAGCGCAGTAAATAAAAAACTTACAACTGCATAAATGAAACTTATTGTATATTTTAATTGATATATGAAAAGTTTGGAGTACACCGTTTTCTGTCATATCATTAGTAATTATGCTTTTCCCCGAGACTGTCTACCATAAGTTCCCGATAACACTTCAGCCGATAATATATTATTTTATGTTTGCTTATGCTTTTCTACAGCTCTAAATCCAGCACCATTTTGTACAAGCTGTTTGCTATATAGTTCAGCGTAGCATTGTGGTTATTCAAATAGTAACTGTCTGTTGCTGTTTAAATGTAGCTCTCTTTACCCACGCTGCCAAGCGTAGTCCTACTTATGGGGCTATAGTTTTGTTGCCAAAAACAAATCAGAGGAGAGCCGAACTGGAGCTATCAAAACTTCAGGAGTACGGGTACGGATACTATGAGAAGCAGCCCGATTGCGGCAATGGAAGCCATTCTAAATATTCCGCCTCTTGCTCTGCATGTTAAGGTGGAAGCGAGAATGGCTGCATACAGACTGGAATTCAATGGAAACTGGCAAGAAGGAACCAATACCTATAGTCATTTCAGAATCACAGATGTTATCGCAAACTCACTTCTTGAAATGGGAAGTGATAACATGTTGGCCACAGAAAACCAACCATACAGTTTTCTGCTTAACTGGGATGGGTTGGAAGCATGCATTCAGGAAGGAAAGTTAGTGTGGTACACAGACGGATCTAAGACTAACACCGGAGGCCCTACGTTATCGACATGTGCAATTGAATATCGAAAGGGGGTGTAGAGGCCAAAACATCCTCATACTCCCAGATAGTCGGGTAGCACTAACATATTAAACATGTCCACAGATAAGATCTACAATGGTCTGTCTACAAAAACTATTAACACTGGCAAACTAGAATAGAGTAACTCTTAAGTGGGACTCGGGGCACAAGGGTGTTGTAGGTAATGAAAAAGCAGACACCCTAGCAAAGCTAGGGTCTGAAACTGCGTTCAGTGGTCCTGAACCAATGTTTGGGATAACAGAAAGTGCTGCACGTGGTCGTACATCTCGGTGGATACATACAGTCGTGCTGGAGACATGTGCCAAAACAGGAACACAGCAAACTTGTAATCAAAAAACCATGAGAGAGGAGGAAACAGCCTCCCACATTATCTTCGAATGTGAATCATTGTTTCACTCCTAGTGGTAGAGCATCCAAGGGAAGATTTCCGAAATCCATCAGTAATTGAGTAAATCTCACTTCTTGTAGGATATCCACAGGCTTCAGTATAGGTGAGTATTCCTCTTCTATCCAGCAGTCTCTCAGTTGATGTACCATGCATTTTGGAAGTCCCTTAACAACAAGGAAATTGTGGTGGCCATATTTCTTGACATTGAAGGAGCATTTGACAATGCACTACCGACCTCCATTGGTTCAGCTTTGACTAAAAAGGGCATCAAACCAATCATTACCGGTTGGATATATGCCATGCTCACAAATAGGACAGCCACTACATCTCTTCAGGACGAGACCATCAGCTTTAAGGTTTCCAGGAGCCGCCAACAAGGCGGAGTACTATCTCTCCTACTGTGGTCACTCTTGATGGATAACTTGCTTAGCGCTCTCGAAAGAGGAGGGGTAGAACTGCAAGCGTATGCAGACGACCTTGTCATCTTGGCAAGGACCAAGTCAGGAAGGGTAGCATCTAATATCCTCCAAAAGACGTTGGACGATGTCCAGAGTTGGTGTCAGAGGGAACAGATGTCTGTTAACCCTGGCAAAACTGTAATAGTTCCCTTCACTAGGAAAAGGAAGTTGGAGGATCTACCACCACTTTCCTACAATGGTAGGGTTATTTCATTTGCAGCAGAAGTTAAATATTTGGGGATTATCCTAGATATGAAACTTACTTTTGGAACGCTCACTTGGAAAAAGTTATCCATAAGGCCAGACTATCCTTGTGGGCATGTCGCAGGATCTGTGGAAAATATTGGGACTTGGGACCCAAACAAATCTATTGGATATATGTGATGATCGTTAAACCAATGATCACATATGGAGCAATTGCCTGGTGGCCAAAAGATTTACAGCGAACGTCCCAAGCAAAGCTCTCTGGTTTACAGAGACAGGCTTGTCTGGCAATTACTGGAGCTATCAGCTCCACATCGTCAGCAGCCATGGAAATCCTTCTGGACCTACCTCCTCTCCATATATTTTTGGAAAGAGAGGCTAGATGGACAGCATACAGAATTGTACATATTTCTTAATGCACAAATCAGGCTTATGCAGAACGAAGCAGAATACTAGCGGACAGTGAAAGTCACAGTATTCTGGGAATGACCTCTGACATAATGCCTCCAACAGTAAACTACGACCTGCCTTACACTGTCCTAATTCCAAATAGAGATGAATGGGTCCTCCGTAAGGATGAACTATTAAGAGCAGACGACTCAAAAACACTCTCAGGCTCTGGTGCAGGTGTATACGGGCGCAGACCTAGGACAGATATTTCAACCTCTCTAGGATCCTATGCAACCGTATTTCAGGCGGAAATTTACGCCACTGTTTCATGTGTGGAGCAAGCCAATCTCATACATAGAACAATACAAATTTTCTCGGACAGCCAAGCGGCTTTGAAAGCACTTAGCTCTCGCCGTGGAACGTCGAAATTGGTTTTAGACTGCCAAAAAAGACACTCCTCAATAGGAGAACTCAATAAAGTATTGCTGGTCTGGATTCCTGGCCATTCTGGCATGGATGGAAACGGGAAGGCAGACTCTCTTGCAAGGGAAGGTGCCGCACGTATTTCTATAGGACCAGAACCTACAATTTGCATCGCAATAAGTTTTGCCAAACAAACACTAAATACCTGGACAGCAAGAAGAGCTTTAGACTTCTGGCATAATTTACCAGGGTTGGTTCATTCAAAGGCTTTTATACATCCTTCGAAGAATGTCTCCAAACAAATGTTAGACTATAGCAGGCATGACCTACGTTGTCTAACAGGCCACTGTCATCTGAATCATCATATGCTAAAACTTGGACTGTCGGAAGATCCGACTTGCCGTCTTTGTCTGGAAGATATAATTTGTGCCTGCCCCGCCGCGGCTCTAATCAGGTATCTGATGTTTGGCAAAGAAGCTGAATTTGTTTGGTGAAATCTGAATAGGTGTGAGCTACAATAGACTCTTGCGAGTCGCAGTGGAGGGCCTTATAGACCCACTCACCAGAAACCTAACCTAACCTAGTCTGACTTGAGCATTCTTGTGTTCTCACCTGGACCAGTATTCTTGAATAAGTGGAGTGAACGGTCCTTCATGTTTTGACAAAAAAAAAACGTATTCTCCAGCAATCAGTGTGCTCCACCGATGAAAGTAAAATTTACTGTATTTTGACAGTTTTCTAAGCAAACGCCGAATGTCAATTTTAAAAAAAGAAGAAGAAATTACCTAACCCCCAAAAAATAAGATCTAAGTTTTTTTTGTCACATTATAACCAACACATATGCGCTTGTTTCACCAGGGCCCGTATTCTTAAGGGACTAGTGAGAACCTCACCAATGAGGTAGGTGTATTGCATGGTTGCCTAAAACATGAGAGTTTCAAATTTGTCGTATTTTTAAAGGAAATAGTGAGATCTGCAATATCACCAGACGAAATCCAATACGCATGTTTCTAAGCTTCTCACCGCTTTTGGCGAGATTCTCTATCGGTTCGAACCATGAGAGATTGAATCTCTCTCGTTTCAGGCAACCCGTAATGCATCAATCTCATTGGTTAGATTCTCACTAGTCCCTTAAGAATACGGGCCCAGTTCCTTCCACATCACACATCGCTTGCTGTTCATCAAGTGAAGAGTGATGTGAAAGATCCTTGCATCGAAAATACGAAACTCAAGTTTTCACGTGATGTGATCGTTCATCAATTCGTGAATCGTGGTCCTGGCTGTAGTTTTTCCAATAGTATCTATCATTGTCTATTACAATGATCAGATCTTTTTCTTTGGAGTTATTGCATTGTTGAGTTGTGAAATGGGATAAAATGAAATGAGACATGGATCTTTAGATATATTTACTAATATATTCGCAAAATCTTAACATAATTAAATGAGAATAATGAATAAAAAAGAAAACAATGAATTCAGTTAAAGAATCACTTCCATATATTTCATAAATAGTCACTTCATATACATATATATCTATGTTTAAATAAGGAATGATAAATGGACTACAAAAACAATCAAAAAATTGAATATTTCTCATAGAAACGATAATTTCTTTAGATTATATACATGCAATAGTTGGTGCTAGTACAATAAAAATATTTATATATACATACATTTATTAACCGAAACAAGCAACAAAAAGTGTTCCGAACACAAACTAAGCCCGATGCCGAACATTATGCGATTAAAACTACAACAAGATGGTTTCAACAGGTCAGTGATTGTATATTAACTAGAATTTTGTTTTCAAGCATATTAAAACAGTATCTTTATAATTTGGCTCAGAAATTATTGTTTTTGCTTCTTCATATTTGACTTTCGTGAAAATTGATGCGTTAGCGCATTCCAACAGATTCTTCTGTTTCTGTATAATGTATCAAATTTACGAAGATTGATCAATATTAAATTCCTCAAGGGTATTGAACACTTGATACCAGTTTAAATTGATCCCTTGTACACAAACCACCATGCTGCATCTTTTTTAAAACATCATTGTGGCAGTAGATTCAAGTTTCTAATTTGAGATACCAATTTTCAATTCATACATATTCAATCGTTAAAAGTGATACATTGGACAAAGGATATTTCAGACTATAAACAAAGCTGTATTTTGGAAACCATTTTTAGTAGAGGGGATCAATTGTCGAAGATTTTCACGAGGTTTCTATGCAAGAGATCATATTTAGAAATAAACAAATCGACAGGGATTAATAATTATAGAATATTCCACGACAAGAAATTATTAGTCAGTGCATCCGTAATTATTGTTAGTGTTTGTAGATACCCTGTTTTTACTTGTATTAAAATCAACAAAATAAGGGTTAATTTTTTTATTGAAGCTGTTTGCAGTTCATATTAACATATGAAAACAGAAGAACAAAACTTTCTGTAAATTTATTTTTAATAATGTTTGCTTTTTGTTTTTCTATTGTCGAGAAATATATCGAAAAGTTCCAACAATAACTTTTATAATCACAATTTCAAAAATATTTGAAAATAAAAATACTATAAACTATAAGGACGTTATACAAAACATACAAAAAAGACTAAAAATATTATGAATCTATATTGGTTTTACCATAATTTCTTTTAACGTTTTAAAAATGGAACTTCTCTATATTTTTTCTTTTGTTTTGAAAAGGTATATTTTTAGACTTCTTCAAAATAATACGTATGCCTAAAATTTTATTTATTACATATTCACTATCGTCCAGCAGCACTAACTCTTTCATAACTTGAAAAATTATTCAAAATTCCACTTTTCTATACAGTTAGCTGTAACGGGGGCCTTATATTACATTCCCGGATAACCTTGGTACGGCATTTGTGGGGCGTAACCTGGTTGCACGTATGGTTGTTGCTGAGGTACATACTGTTGAGGAGGCATACCTATAAAAAAAGAAAAACATAATAGCTAATACAAGAATATATCAAGGAGCGCAAAAATTAAGATTTACAAAACTGTGATTAGGCTATAGTTACATATGCCTCAGAAACATGGACACTAAACCAAAAATAGCAAGAAATGCTACAAATATGGGAAAGAAATGGAAAATACTTAGAGGAAAATTACTAAATGAAATTTGGATGGGAAGGACAAACAAAGAGCTCGAATGATAAAATCAAGACTAACATGGTTAGGACATTATATAGAAAGAATAGAAACAGGAAGGCTACCGAAAGTATTGATATATAGCCTCGTATATAGCTCAATAAGAGGAGGTTTATATGCAAGGCTAAGTGGGCACTCAGATAGTCCAAGCGAAAGTGACAATTGAACAAAGTAGTGTCATAGGGTGCCTGGAATGAGACAGGTCAAATAGTTCATCAAAGTACCATCGCTAGAATTCACGGAGTACTGGGAGAGAAAAGCCAAGCCTAACAGAACACTGTAGACTCAACAAACGCAAGTACAACATAGTGTAAGCAGTTTTTGCCAAGAATATTAATAAAACTCAGCACATATACTAACCTATACCATGTTTTTTAACTAGGAGGAGCTTTTTGGGAACAAGTGCATATTCGGTCTTTCGTTTAGAAGCGCAAATCTATACCTTTTTTCTGTATTGTAGTTGATCAACTGACCAATACAACTTTATAATGAACCCATTGCAACCTATAATGACATTTAGGTGTCTATTCGGTAATATTTCGTTCAGCAAACGATTGGAAGTGTGAACGAAAAACTTTGTAACGTTATTCTGTATCTCTTTCATTGACCACTTTTTGATGTTAACGAAAGTTGGACGTTTTCAAATGGGTAGTAGATTAAAATATCACAGCGGTGTCAGATTTTTGAATTACATTATAATTAAGTGATAAAGATCGTAGCTAAATCCATTCTATATAAATACATATGTTAATGTTAATGTTTTCAAACACTACTATGTTATCTAAAATACTGCACAAACCTATAAATGTAAATAATAAAGGACTGCGACGGTTTTTTTTACGTTTTTCATGTCAATATTTCCACCAACTTTGAAATAGTTGACAATATGACAACGTTGTTCAACTTTCAACTGCAATTTCAGGTTATGGCTCTTGGTTATGGTTAGATAAAGGAAAAGATTAGCTGAGGCATTGAGGTTTATATGTCAATGAGTTGAGGTTATGAATTTCTTACTTGAAAATATCCCATCAATATGTAAGAAAAAATAAATATTTCTTTTTGAATATTAAATAACTACACCATACAATCGATCAATTTCCTTTTCAACAATTTCCATAATTTTCACCGAAGTAATAATTAATCTTATCACAAAAATAGACAAATTTTTATACCCAAAGTGACGTTTCTGGCTGTCATTCATGAACGGAGATTTATAACGAGGAATTCGTTAGCATTTTGGATACAGAATAACATTTATCGTTCGTAAACGATATTCGTTCATTAACGGCATGGTACATACTTACAGAATAGACCCCTTATATCAGTTCACCACTTTAAACTATTATTTGGAACATCATTGACACTGACATAATATACAAACTAATGAGACCAGTTATTGAACAGTGAGAGCTAATCGCACCAAATCTATTTCCAGATAATTTCGATTAAAACAAATTTGTGACGAAATAAATTTCCTAGTCATGAAATGTAACTACCTATTATTAAAGTTTTACATTATTTTTGACAGGTTTGATTAAAACTGTGATCACTTACCCATACCAGGTCCTGCCGTTAACATAAGTTGGGGTTCTGGTATCATCATCGGTTTGTTCGTTTCTTCGGCAGCCTCGCTTTGTCGTTGGGCGTCGGATTGTTCTAATTTTTCTACTTTTGTTGTTAATTCTCTAGTTACTTGTATAAGGAACGGCATAGCAAAGTCCATAATATTATGTTTCCATGCTAATTCGAGTATTACGTCAGGTCGAAGTAAATCGTAACACTGAAACAGATTTTTGTCAAGTAAAAATACTTTTCATTCATTTGATATATTGTTTCTAATTGCCTTATTGGAAAAACAGATTCAATTAATTCTAGCAAATTGGCGTGCTATATGAGCTGGACGCCATGGAACTTGTGGCCATGCGTTTAGATTACATGACCAACAAAAATTCACAGCAACAAATGAATTCTTCCAACTGTGAAATAATGGACTAGGAATAAATCCCACGAGAGCTTATTTTCCTGACTCCTTGCCTCCCACCACGTCAAATTTAGTAGTTGAGGTGCGCATGCGTCCAACCAGCCTTTAACCTTCTATTCGATGTGACTGAATGTAAGCAGATTGGCACAGTTGGTAGGGTACTGAGCTTGCAACTCAGAGGTCCTAGGTTCGAAACCCGGTTAGGACCTGGTTTTTTTAGTTTTTTATTTCTTATTTTCTGATATTTTTATACATAGTTACACTTCGATCAACCGAGTTTGGGCCTGGGTTTTCTTGTTTTTTTTTAGTTTTCTATTTCTTATTTTCCGATATTTTATACATTCATAGTAAATCTTTTATTTCACATTTTACCAGAGGTGTGATCTACTATGAATGGACCTTAATAAAATTTGACAACATAGTTTTGTAGTCTTAAACTTCAAAATATTATTGATTGTCTAGTTGTCATATTTTTTTCGTTGTGTCAGATAGGGACCAAAAATTATTTTATCAATTTTATTGCTAGTTAATCTTGACAACGGTAGCTGGAACGCTACCGAAACGTCGAAATAAAAAATAAATAGTTATTTTCCTAACGAGTGCGGAAAGTGATACTTTCCCGCACGCGACTGCAGTTGACCCGAACGACGCGAAGCGGAGTTCGGGCAAGCGGTCAAGGGCGGGAGATACACTTTACGCATGAGTTAGGAACATTATTTTTTCTACGACCGTATATACAAAAAAGTATACCAACCCAAGTTATTTTATTTCAACATACATACATACATATTGGCTTAACACCCCCGAGGGGGTAGCGCCGCTTTAAAAAGCTCTCTAAATCCTTTTTTTGGGGTGGATCAATCCCCTTTTCTTCCTTCATTTCCATATATTTTTTCGGCAATCTGACGCCATTTCTTCCTATCTTTTGTTTTTTTCTTCCACTGCCTTATTCCTATGCTATTGAGGTCACTTATAACTTCCTGTAACCACGTAGCTTTAGGTCTTCCTCTCCTCCGCTTATCACAAGGTTTCCATTCCATCATTGCAAATATTGTTGACTTTGTACCTGCCCTCCATATGTGTCCCAACCATTTTATCCTCTGTTCCTTAATTTTTTGCACTATATCTTTTCCTATTTCATGTGCCAATTCTACGTTTGTTCGTTTTTTATTTCAACATACATATACGAAACTTTAACCAAAAACTATTATTATTATTATAAATATTAATATTAGAAACACAATTTGTTGCATTCTGTAAATTACTTAAAATTGCCGATCCAGTGGAGTTATTTGGTGTTAACTGGTAAGTAGATGACGTTAATGAGGATGTCATCGGTTGCAGGTCACATAAAGATGACGATGAAGGTGACAGCAATGGGTTCAAGTCATTTGTAGATGGAAGAATTTTATAAGATATATTTTGCTTATATGAAGCCCGAGTGGTTTGATAGTTGTTTTATGACACTACTTTAAAGAATGTACAGGGTTATATCAAAATATCTTCATTATTTTATATTTTCAAAAAATTAAAAATGCAACAAAAAGCTAGAAAAGATGTAGATTTTATTTGATGGACTATTTATTCACCTGCTGTAACAATAGTTAAAACTTCCGAAGTAAAAACTATCGAATAAGGTCAAAATTTGCATAATTTTACTTTCTCGCACTAGTGCGGGAAAGTGACACTTTCAAAACTAAAATGCGTGCGGGAAAGTGGGTTAAAACGCACGGTCGTAGAAAAAAACATTATTGTGGTTTGATTCCCAAAAGAATAAGTGACGCCATAAGGAACTTACAGAAGATATACATAGTTACACTTTGATAAACCGGGTTTGGGCCTGGGTTCTATTGTTTTATTTTTATTTTTTTATATCTTATTTTCTGATATTTTTATGCATAGTCACACTTCAATCAACCGGGTTTGGGCCTGGTTTTTCTTTTTCTTTTTAGTTTTCTATTTCTTATTATCTGATATTTACATATTTACTTCAATATTGTTATGTTACTACTAAATTTGGCAACCTTGGCACCGAGTCGGAAAATAAGCTCTCGTATAAATCCCCCTACTTGCGACGGGCATAAGCTGGTTCACAAACAGATCCAAAAATGGACCCTTTCAGGTGATAGTTTTTATAATTGATCTGTGTATTTTCTGATAACCAGGCAGCAATAACGGCAGCACTGACTGAATAAAAAATACTTACGTGATACAAGCAAGCCGAAAAACAGTCGTACGCCTTTCGATCCAAAAACCAAGCCAATAATTCTTCAGCAAGTTCTTGATTTCTAGATTCCGAGGTGTATTCCATCGCGTCTCTAAATAGTCTGTCTTTTTTGCATAGTTCGACACTTTGTTTCCATCTGTTGTTTCCTTTGTATAAATAAGCGGCGATGCGTCTAAACTCGGTGAGTTCGTGCTTTTCTAATCTCTGCGCTAGACCTATATTGTCGAAATTATCAAATGCATCAATCGATGTTCGTAGACCCTAAAACAAACGTTAAAATAAAGTAAATGCTCGTGGTATGCTTACGAAGTATATGAAATAATAAATGTACATACCTGGAAATCTTCTTCTTCTATAAGTAGTAAATTGAGTGCCTCGTTGATAGCCTTGTTGTTCAAATTTTGTACAGATCGCAGATAAGATTTAACCAATTGCAAATGACCCGTTTTTGTAAAGAATGAAACGGCCCTGTAACAACGTTTTTTATATTAATATAAATTTTTAATTATTGGCAATATAATTCGTCGACAAAAAAGTATCTCATTATCAATATGGCGCCTTTCAGACATGCGCATACAAAAAAGGATAGGCAGCTTCACTTCTTGTTTGCACTAGCGTCTAGCCGGTGACATAGCATGGCTCCCGAAGATGAACGATAGGCGCCAACGTTGTAAAATTTAGTAGTAACAACAATATTGAAGTAAATATGTAAATATCAGAAAATAAGAAATAGAAAACTAAAAAAAAAACAAGAAAACCCAGGCCCAAACCCGGTTGATCAAAGTGTAACTATGTATAAAAGTATTAGAAAATAATAAATAGAAAACTAAAAAAAACAAGAAAACCCAGGCCCAAACCCGGTTGATCAAAGTGTAACTATGTATAAAAATATCAGAAAATAAATAAAAAACAAAAAAACCCATGTGCAAACCTGGTTTCGAACCTACGACCTCTGGGTTGTAAGCTCAGTATCCTACCAGCTGGGCTAATCTGCTTACATTCAATCACATCGAATAGAAGGTTAAAGGCTGCTTGGACGCATGCGCACCTCAACTACTAAATTTGGGGAGTGCCGAGAATCAATAAATTAAATTTGACAACGTTGGTGCCGAGTCGTGTAAATAAGCTCTCGTTTGTCACCGGCTAGACGCTAGTCTTGTTTGCAGGTGTATTCTGTTATTGAATTACTGTAAATAGTCAAAACCTATATAGAATACACGAAGCTTCTGGAATGGAAGTAGGTAGATAACATGGGTAATAGTAAAAAAATTCAGTTCAAGTGCTTGGGCTGTTGAGCCCTACCCAAACGTATGAATGAATGAATACCAATTTATGTCAGATATAAAACCTACCTTTACATCGTTAATGATTAGGAAATAATTCAAAAACTTACCTAGTATGATCCATTCTCGGCGCCAAAACCAATAAGAGATCATTTAACAACAGCGGTTTGTAGTCGAGGTAAAATTGAATTGCTTTATAATACAATTCAATATTGGCCACTTTTGTGATGATGTCTTTAAAGTGTCCTTCACGCCAAGCTTCTGTAGGATGTGCCATCATGGCTAGAACCGCATTGTCATATTCTTCATATTTGTCGAATAGGAATACCAATTCTGCCCACAAATGTGCCTGAAAATAAGTATTTAAAGTTATATGCCACATTATTACACAGAGAAATGAGATCAATTAACAACAATAGCAACTCTATAATCAGGCGACAATTCAAGCAAACTTGAACCAGAAGGTGATGGTTTTACTAGTAAGGTATTTGCATTGAATAACTCAAGAATTTAGCCAAACGAAGTAATGTCACGCTAACAAACTTGAAAAAAGACAGTTGGAGGACACACAGAGTATACTAAAAACCATAGTACGAGGATCGGAGAGCTGTACAGAAATTATTGTATAAAAAACCCAGGACAAATGCAAAGAAAAATATGCCGAACCATACAGTGGAAATCTCCACACTGAGCTAGAGCTGAAACTTATTAATAGGTTTCATATCTGGCCATGCATCAATTAGAGAACACCTGAATAAATTAGACCTTTAGAACACAGCCTTACAAGCAGATTATGTGGCAATAAAACAATGAAATAAACAAATTGTAAAATAGAAAGGTTTTCAAAAGATTATTAATTTACCTGTTCGGCAGCTCTGAGAACTTTGGGTATATTAACTCGAGACCAGAACAATTCCAGATGTTCCCGCATCTTGACCGGTTTGTACTTGGAATACAAAATTGCTAGTTCTGTGAACATACCCATATGTGCTCTTTCAAGACCCAAAGCAGCTTCTAATAGACCAATAAGTTCGTCGAAATAACCTAGAATACAACAATTATGAATAAATAATCGTTTTTAATTAGTTTTAAATATTTTTACCTCTATCTTGGTAATAATTTATCAAATCTTGCAATTCGTCGGCATGCACGACGATGTGCATTCCACACATCTGAGCCAATCGGAATTCTTCTGCATCGACGCACGCAAAACATACTTCCTTCCACGTTCTAGTACTATTGGCCTTTCTAGCGCTATCTACAGCACCTTGGAACTCTTTCAGGTGTACTAATGTTATAGCAAGACGAGCGAAGTTTGAGACGTTGTTGTAGAGAAGTTTAGCAGCATCATACATCTTATCATCGAAACATCTGAAATAATATACATTTTGATTATTTAGTTGCCAAAAAAGGAACACCTTTATATTGGTATAGAAAAGGGACCAGATCAAGACAAAATCCATGACCAATTCGCTGAGTTTGACTGGAACAAGAGAAATTTTAAACTACCTAAGCTAGAAGTGAAAAAAATTTATGGTTAGGTGAGAAATCGGAGCCATATGAAAAAAAATTCGAGGATTAAGAAATTGAATAAGTTTCAGTATTTGCTTCAGGCTTCTAAAGAAGTAACTATATTTATGCAACTTTTGACAGTAAAATGAAGAAAAAACAAAAAAAAAAATCTCACCTGTCACCGATTTTCTGTATGTCAGCGTGATTCGGACCGCTAATAAATTCTTCCAAATCTGCTAATCTACCAGTCTTGGCATATGAGTAAATCAATTCTGATTCAATGTAGCTTTCTCTCGCCTTCTTTCTAGCCATCTGCAGATATCGTACGAGATCTTCCCAGCTATTATTCTTAGAAGCAGTTTCAACGACATCGATATAAGCGGAGGGATCATCGGCTTTGATGTAAGAATCGATAGCTTCCTTTACTAGACCTTGGTTGAGTTGAGCTTTGGCAAGTTGACTCCAAACGGCAGGTTCGTTACAACGTTCTAATGATCAATAAAAAAATATTTAGTTATTGTAAAATGTTTGCTTAAATGATTCTTACCCGCAAATTCGTAAGCACGATCCAAATTATTAACTTGTTCGATAAGGACTTGTATAGCGGAGGTGTTGACATCGAATTTCTTGAAAATGGCAAAAGCTTCTTCATAAAGATGATTATTTATTGCAATGTTAGCTATATCAGGAGCGTCGTAGTTATCCAAACGGTTTATATAATCCATAACTCTCGTAGCATCAGCCTTGATAGCTAAAATGAGAACAAATTGCTACAAACTTAGGATAACGTTCAGAACAAACTTCAATCACAATTTTATTAATCCAGTCAAGGAGGTGAATTGTAGGCTAATTAATTCAACAATCATGGCAGCCACTTAAAGTTAAGGAGGGTGTATGAAGTCCAACAATACGACTTTGGAAGTGTTGACCTTAGAAAGGGGCGAGGGGACAAAAAAATGGTTGCCATTTAGCATGGATTGTTTGAAATAAGATTAATCCTATTGTAAAAAGTGGTGGATATAGCTCTAATTTCCATTTTTTTTTTGTATGATACGTTTTAAACGAAACATTACCATTTAGCTTCATTGTCCTTAAATTGCCAGTATATTTCTGAAGTAATTGTAGGTGACTTGCATTTGTGGCAATTATTCATAGCTTTTAAACACTTTTTAATGAATCGCTAACAATCTGGATATAATTGCCCAAAAAAAGTTACAGGCAAAAAATGACATTTTTTGCGCGATCGATCTTTTTTGTTTGTTTACAGCATCGGTTGTCAGGTTTACTGGTTTCTAAGTCCAACACGTCGGTAAGTGATTTACTTACCGTTCAGACGTCGGTAAGTAAACTACGTCTTAGCCCTATATACATTTAAGTGGTCCTAAATAATATATTACTTCATTAATTACACATTATTTTTTAATGAACAGAATCGAACAGAACAATATAAAAAGTAATAAATAGCATGAAAACAATTTCACCAAAATGCAAATTATATTTTAAGCTGATCGAGAAGTATAAATGTCACTTTTGACATTTCGTCCATTTCGAAGAAATTTAAATTATTTTATTCGAAATTCGAATATTTCAATACGATCGCGAAAAAAATGGTATAAGCATTTCGAACGTTAAGGGTAATACCAGTCTCCAGCAAAAACATTGCTGTCGACCGGTAAACAACCCTTACCGTTCTTGATACTTAATATACTACATCTCATTATTGTGTTTTTATTGCTTAGTTACCAACTATCTAATGTCGTGCGGGCATAAAGAAAATAATTTTTTGTTCAACTTATTTAATAACCATGTTTTAAGCTTCTTTAGACTTTTTTGGCAACAGATTTACAGTTGCTTTCTTTGCTTTTTCAATAATTTCGTCAGGAATTCCAAAATCTTCGTTCATTTTGACTTCTAACTTTGAAACAAATAAAATGTATTGTGATATTATGACATTTACGTTTGTCAACATTTTTAAAACACTGATTTGTATTGAGATTGGATTGCAATAACGAACTAGTATGACATAAAAGTTTGTAATTACCGCAGGCATAAACAGATGTGTATACCCTCGGGCTAGAGGCCCTCGGTTTCGTAAGACGTCGCCCTCAGGGAATAAACATCTATTTATACCCTTGGTACATAAATAACTATTTTTCGCATTACGTTAATGCTAAACTTTCAACTAGCTGACAAATGACCAATGAATGTCAATAACACTTGACAGACTTTACACAATTTCTAATTTTGGTACTTGACAGCTGCCAACTAGCTGCGAAATTACCGAAAAAAATATTTGCCTGTTTTTATGTATCTTATGTTGCCAAATTCAAATCACAACTATTTCTCTAGTTATTCAATTTGTTTAATAATTGTTTATAACTAATTAAGGGCTTATTATCACACAACCAAACTTGCATTATCAAGCAATCAACAACTTTCTTAACAATTTGCAAACAGTTTTCGATTTATTTTTCATACCATGAAAATTTTTACTCAATTGATTGAATTAAATACTTATTGCACAAAATACACTTGCGTGCATAGAAATCATTGAGCAAACTAATCTTTTTTATTATTAACATAAATAGAGTTATTGACAATTTAAAACCTAACACTTTATTTTTTAATGATGGTTATGACCTCCTTTTGCGCTAATAACATTTCTCATACGATTAAGCAAGTTTGCTATTGTTTCCTGTGGGATGTTAAGCCACTCTTCCTTTACTGCAACAATAAGCTCCGGGAGCGAGTTTGGGGTATGAAGTCTAGCTCGAATTCTTCGTTTTAGCTCATCCCATAAATGTTCTATCGGATTTAGGTCAAGACTGTATGCTGGCCACTCCATAACCCGAAAACCGACTTCTGTAATGTAATATTGCACGATTCATGCGGTGTGCGGCCTTGCATTGTCATGCATAAAGGTGAATTCGTCTCCAAGGTAGTCGTCGTAATGTACCACATGAATTGCTAAAATCTCATCGATATATCTAGCAGCCGTTAAACCTCTTCATCCGTGAATTCATACGATTCCGTGCAAAACGCAAGCGTGCTTACCGATGAGCTGGAGTAAGTATTGGACCAATCGCAGGTGTTTTAAAGGTCAGGTTATATTTTCCTGTCCACTGACTAATAGCCACTCCTCGAACCTCACGGAGTTGTCGTTGTACTTGAACGGCATTAAGGTGACGATTTCTTAATGTTGTGGACACAATAAAGCGGTCATCGCGAGCAGTTGTAAATCGCCTTCTGCCTGTTCCAGGTCGCCTATGAAAGGATCCAGTCTCCTCATAATGTTGGCAAACTCTTCGAACCGCTGGGCGGGTCATATCCAATTGTCTAGCAATAGCTCGCTGACAAATTCCAATTACGATTAAAGCAATAACTTGGGCGGCTTTTTGTGGTGTAGTATGCATTAAACTAACACACTTGAACACTATTGAGATTATGAAACACGAATAATAAGCAAATTTCAGTTGCAAACGCAATAATTGTAATATTTGACAGATTTGTTATTTTCGTTACATATACCATATAAACACGTTTCATTTGTTTACCGGTTGCTACGCATATATGATGATCCTTCTTTTGTATTTGATATTTGAATTGTATTTCAAACGGCATACTTTTTTTTATCTGATAAATAATTAAAAATATATATATATATATATATAGTTAAAGTCAAAAGTTTATAGTTGGCCGATTTCTATGCACGCAATTATATATTCGATTGTAAAAACTTACCTGTCAGTATTAACAAGTTTTGAAGGTTTCTGTGCTCTGAGAATACGGAGCTGTCAAGAACAATTTTTTCTAACAATTCTATGAGTTCGTTAGGCAAATCAGCCGTCATGAATGCTTTTACTGTTACTGAAATATCTTCGGGATCTTGCGTTTCACTTAAAGCTGTTTGTACTACTTGATCTATCAGTTGTCGCCTACAATATTGAAATGAAATAGATAAGAGTGAAACTAAATAAGCAGTAGTGAAATTGTTAGTGGTACTGCAGTTGCATTGAAAGTCATATTTTGCAACTGCTCTGAATAAGGTATTGATTTTTCGGAAAATAGTCATAGGAAACTTTTTGCTCAAAATTTATTTCTTTATCCATTTTGGCATTTCTTATTTTTAAGTATATACTTTCCACCCCCTGGGCAACGGCGAAGATTAGCACTATATAGGATTTGATAATTGAGTTTTTTCCATTTATTGTCTGAATTTCAAGTCGGTGCGAGCACACAGTAGAAAAACAGATACAACAAGGGTTCATTAGTTACCTGTACGGGTTGGTTTCTTGTAGAACTTCTGCCCACAATTCTCCGTCACGTCTGCGAACCAAATATCTAGCCTCTGATTTGAACAAAGAATTTTCATTGCACACAGCTATCAATTCTCTGTCACATTGACCACGTTCGTATGCTACACAGGCCAAATGCGGATCACGTTTTTCACAATAACGACCAACAACGCGTGAATCATACCTAAACAAAAATAATTCAAAAATGTTATCGAAATTTTTATATCCCAAGATGAAATTCACTTACCATTGATTTTCTTTTAAAAATCTCTCGGCGTTGTTGTTAGAATCGATATAAATCTTGGCTAAAGCATTGTGTGTAGCCGGCTCAACGCATCCTTCGTGAACTCTGCTTTCCAACCAAGGCAATAACAATTTCAATCTGTTTCTTTTTTCGACTTCTTCAACCAATTCATCGGTGGAAAACTGTCCTCTGACGACTAAAATTAAATTTTTGATGATGTCCTCTGAGCAATCGACATCTAAAAGACCTCCAACGACAACCTAAAAAGAAGCATGTAGAGTTAAGATGCTGGAAATTTGTCCAAACTGCTAACTGGACACTGTAAGATCAATAGTCACTTAAAGCTGATGGAATTGACAGATTTTGTTAATAAGTTTAGTTCAAGCTACCAACCCACAAATAATGGGTTTTTTTTTCAGCGGGGATGAAAATTTATGTTAAAATTCGCATTATTTATAAATATTCGTGAACTGAGCCATTGGTTCCTCAAAGCGTGTAATTGTATCCAAATATCAATAGGATATGACAATATCCAAGCAAAATAAACAAAGAAATTTGTAGCAGTTTTATACATCGAGTAGGTTCTTTGTTCGAGTAGGTTCTTTGTTCGGAGAAATAAACAGATTTTTTTGGTGAAAGTATTTAACAATTTAAAAAAATATTTTACTTACTGGTAAACGGCTGGGATTGACCTTCTGAACGTATATTTCAATATACTTCTGCAGGGAATTTCTGTATAAATACAAAACCAAGTCGTGCACGAAGTCGAATCTATCGCATACGATAATGAGAGGCAATTGATCTGTCAACTTGGCTTCTTTCAGGAAGTTCTTTACTCGTTCTGGACTATAACAATTCGATTCTCTGCAAATACGTTCGACTTCTTTTATTTGTCCTGTCTTACAAGCTGCCTGGATGTATTTGAAGTGGACTTCTTGATCTTGGGAGAAGTTTACGATGGAACCAAGGAAGTAGAACAAACCTGTACATAAAAAATACCATTTAAAACTAGTCAAGTTATTATGTTGTTCACAGCCACCAAATTTCCAGCGGAAACGTTAAAAATAGAAATGTAACTTGCCTTCGTAACTTTTGAATCCTTCGAACAAATCAATTAAAGCCTTTGTGGTCAATTGTTCGTGATATTTGGTCGCAATCTGAACACAAATTTGCAAATTTTGTCTAATATTGGCAGTAAGCATCGCCCTCAAGCATTCTAAACTGTCTTCTACACTTAAGGTGCCGAAGAAATTGACTAACCAATCGGCTGGTAGTAAATGAGTATGAACCACTGCTCGTTTGATGTCATACAAATCGGTGTAATGTTCGAGAGCTCTTTGCAAAAGACCAGCTTTTTCGCAGAGCTGTGCGACATGAGGACGGTCGTAGTGAGTGAACATGTTGTTGCCCAATATAGCGTCAGCTACTTGAGGTGCCGACATTAAATTCATTTCTAGAAGTCTAAAAAAATAATTTTAATTATACATTAAATAAATAGAAATTAAGTTTGACAGGTAGTTGAGTAATGTTAAGTTCCGTTAACTGGAATTGCAATTATATGGTTTGAAAACTGAATAGAAAGCAGCACTTACATACCACTACCAAAGTAATTCTATACATACATACCTTGTTTGTAAATGTCCTTCAGTAGGTCTATTGTTCTTCAACGCATCTAATAAGAATGCAGTACATTGCTGTACCATATTTTGTTCCATAAAAATGTCAACGATTTGATTGATATCTGCTAGAGGTTCTTCATCTGCTACCAGCATGCCTGCAAATGCTGCTCCTTGATCGGGATTAGTTCGCATCACTTGGCGAAGTAAGAAAATGTAATCGGGAGTATAAGACACTTTCTTGGCGTACAACACGATTTTTTGGAACTGACCAGTTTCGGCAAAGCTTTGAATAACCTAAAATGAAAATAATTTTCATATCAATTTCTCCAAACGCGAATACTTCAATATAAAAGGAGTTTTTTTAAAAAAAATTTAAAAAAGATGTAACTATTTGTGGAGTTTACTTACTTTAGCAGGTACGTTAGCTCTAAGATAGACAGATAAAGCTAGAGTAGGGTCGGCTTGTTTAACTAGATCACCTAATTCTTCTGAACACTCCAATTTTTCTTCTTTTAACCATTTTTCTAACAATTGTTTACGCCCTTGTAGGAGCACGGGTTTGCATAATTCCAATGATTCGTATCTGAAATTTAAATTGTATTTGGTAACTCAAAAGTAGAGATTCTAATGAAAATTCGTTAAGCAGAATGTATAAAACGATTAACGACGGAAGCGGAAAAATATTTTCTTTATTCTTTTTTCTTATTCTTTTGGGAATCAAACCACAATAATGTTT
>CAJUYI010000033.1:101661-119231 GCA_910591695.1 Galerucella pusilla
AAGTAGAAGTAAGGAGGCACAATAGAACTTTTAGGTTTTGGGTAAATTATCTCTCAGGATATAGCCCAAAAAAAGGAAGAAGAAGAACTTTTAGATTTCAGTAAATGTCACCCAAAAATACATACATACATAGTCGAGATAAAATAAGCAGATTTTTACGTGATGCCACATGAAACTTATCTTTTGTACATTTTTCATTCAGAAACAGTAATTTTTTGTACCTAAAAGTTAACGAAAAAATGTAATATGCATCTCGGCGGTTTCATTCATTCATTCGATTGGGTTGTGCTCAACTTTCCAGGCCCTTGAACTGAATCTTTGTACTATTTCCCATGTTATCTACTTCCATTCCAGAAAGTGTAGAAAATTGATTTTTAAAACAAATAAATCTTGAAATTAAACATTTCTATATCACGGATGATTCCACATTTCTAATGAAGTATCGTTTATATAAAGAACATAAATTGGAATACCTAAACATTGAAATTTTCCTATTTTCATAATTTCACTTTAAGGAATCTGCAATTTTGCATTTCTAGGGCAGGATGGTCCTACACTATTAAACACTGAAGCAGGTTTCTTTTATGATTCTTAATTCTTCGCTAGAGACACCTCGTCTCTTTTTTTTTCATTATGTCTCTGTAGTGTGCCATTAAATTTCATTCGTTTGGGTTTCCCATGTTATCTACTTCCATTCCAGAAAAGTCGTCTCTTCTATACAGGCCACCAGTTTGACTGGAGTGATTTTCAGTAGGTAGTTGTAACGGTTGTATTATTACCTCCTCCTGAGTACTTGTAAGTTCTCACAGAAGCAGAGTATGTTTCATAGAGTTCACCTTTTCTGCACATAGGTTCACTATCTTTGTCCATTTTATGCAGAGTTTCTTCAGGGTGCAGTATCCAGTCACCAGCTCGGTAACTGTATTCACATGTCTCACTTACTTACTTTCAATAGCCTGGTTGAGAGTTCCTTGTCTACCTTGTTCGGTAAACTCTGTGTATGTATGGAGGTGCACTTGTGTCGACCTCCATCAGTTGAGTTGCTGTTCCCTATCTAGCCAGTTCCCGATTTCCCCTCTTATGCAATCTGTTGTGATTCTACAAAACGGTTCCGGACCTATGAAGTCTCCTTTAGAACATTTTTAAGCTTACTGGTCTGCAATTTCATTGGGGGGTGAAAAGGGGTGGAATTTTGGATTATTGCGATTTCCGGCAAAAGTTGACGTCGGAGAGAAAAGTGTACAACAGAAAAGTTGTAGATCATAAAAAGGTCTACAATTTTTGTGGGAATGATTTTTCCATATAACCTCAAAAACTCCGAGAAAAATGCGAAAAACCGCTTTTATCGTTTTTTATTTTCCATTTACACAATAATAATTTTATTTTGATAAAACTTGGTGAAATTATACCTTTTTATGTCCGAAAAATCCACAAATTTTTCAACTGTATATAAACTGCAAAGTCAACATTAAAACTGGTCAAACTACCACCCACTGTTGGTGCGGCTACACAACACTCTCATAGAGTTTTCAACCAGCTTCAAACGTGGCTTGGAACCGAAACAACGCCAACAATGTGGGGCTGGAAAGAAGTTTTTGTCGATAATTCAAACATTCTCATGCCACGTCGGCGCGTTTCACTGAAGATTCTGTCATACCTGACGAATTATTAAAAATAACTTCTTGTAGCTGTGAAACCGGTTGTAAAGGAAACAGATGTGGTTGTCGAAAGCACGGGCTTCGATGTACTGATTTATGTACAAAATATCGTGGTTCAGACAATTGTTTGAATGTTGACAACATTTCAGAAGATCTCGATGAATCTGAAGACAATTCTGCTGAAAAAGAGCAGCAGGGTCTTTGCTTAATTACTGAAAATCAATTATCAGAAGAATCCTCAGGTTATCCGAGCGATATTGAAGAAGGAGAAGATGAATTTACAAATAGAAGCAAAATTGAAGAAATAAATGATCCATTTACAAACGTATTTAAAAAACCTCAATTGATGTAGTTTCATTAATATGATATGATTAAGTTTTGCATCAAATAATAACTCTAAGGGCGAGTTGTATCAAACACTTAAACTCGGTTTAATGATAACTGATGTTTAGACTGTGGCAATTACATCAGTCTAAACATCAGTCATCATTAAACCGAGTTTAGGTGTTTGGTTCAACTCGCCCTAAGGATCTTTTGTTTTTTTCCGTGCAATTGAATACTGCAATTGGGTTTTAAGAATTATTTGAAAATTTAAACAAACGATTGATCAGTAAAAAAAAGATGCTTGCAGAATAGGGTACAGGCATAAGTTTTGTTATTGGTGGGAATTGACGCTTTCTCAGGTCTCGTAACACCTTGCATGCCTATTTTTTCAAAAAAATATAAACTTTACTTTTAAAACGACTTTAAAAATCATAAATTTTGAAGGTCCGCCAAAACGCGTTTTACGTCATAAAGATGGCTGCCCCATCCGTAGACGTCACTCGATTTGTTTACGTTCTTATTCGTGTATTTGAGGTAGTGATGTCAACTTGGGGGTTTTCCCCCTAAATTTAGGGAGAAAAAATCTATACAGGGAGTTTTTTAGGGGGTATTTTTAGGGATAAAATTTTGATGGTGAGATGGTGCTGAATTAGCAAAATGATGTTTAATGATATTTTATCAGTAGTATTTATTAGTTATTTTTAATGTATTATTTATTTAAAAATATTTAATTATTTATTTTATAAATAATAAAAATTTTTAGTGGGAATCCCTACTAATTGTGGTGATTTTAGGGGTTTTTGATTGGGGTTTTAGGGAGATAAATTTCTGAGAGTTGGCATCACTGATTTGAGGTTATGTACCTATATGTCTAGGAATCAACCATAAAAACATCATTTTCTTACGACCACACATCGAAATATGGTTGGTATATATTATATAAATAAAACATAGTTTAAATCGTACTCACGATAATACTTTAACTCCTCTTATTTCCTCTGCATTAAAGCAACTGTTTGACTTCATAAATTCAAACAGCATAAATGAGTCTACTTTGGGCAAGTTATCAGTTTGTGCTTTAACAAAACCTTCGCTAGCCATATCTTGACTCACAAAATATTAAAGAATCGTCACTGAACACTGAACTATTAAATTAAATATATTCTTCCAAAAGTTTTAAAATATCCTCGGAAATATCGAATATTTATGTCCACTTTCCACTTTACGTTGATTTTTAGAAATAATAAAAGCACACGCAAACACGTAATGGTCTCAAACCAACATACAAATGATATTTTTACGTCGATGAAGCAATTAATAGTTGATTAAATTACAATATAAACACAAAACTACACATAACCTAATATTGACATTGACAAAAGTAAACAAGCATGAAGCAAGAGATGATATGACATCACACGTAAAATGGGTAGCGTTCGGAAATCCTCGGGTCGTGGTCGGAGACTGCAATAAAATTTGAATTTTATTTTAAAATTTGGAAGTAATTTCCAATGGAAACTGGTTTATTTCCTATATTAGTCATCTTTGATATCAACTTTACCATTATAAATTAATATCTAAGCAAAATATGAAATATGCGTGTACCCTATTCATTTTTTGATTTTTCCAATTTTTGAGCATGTTTCTAAATAGGGACTGTATTATTTTATTATTTCAAAAGAAAGTATAACTCAAGACGAAAAATTGGCGACGTGAATGAAGTCTCTACGACAATTTTCCAAAGGAGAATTTTAATTTCATAAACATTTTTTGGGCCGAGAAACGTGATTATCTCGGAAAAGTCTCTTAATATTTTTATCCGGAAAAATTTGTGGATTTTTCGGACATAAAAAGGTATATATTCACCAAGTTTTGTCAAAATAAAATTATTATTGTGTAAATGAAAGATAAAAAACGATAAAAGCAGTTTTTCGGATTTTTCTCGGAGATTTTGTGGTTATATGATAAAATCATTCCCACAAAAATTGTAGACCTTTTTATGATCTACAACTTCTCTGTTGTACACTTTTCTTTCCGACGTCAACTTTCGCCGGAAATCGCAATAATCCAAAAAAAAGATGAGTGACGAGTACTAAACGAGAAAATGCTGATTGGTGGTTTTCATATACGTTCTAGGATGTATATATGAAATCATATACGTTCAGTTAACCGATATGGCCTACATTTCCATTCTCTAAACTGTGCAGGCAATGGATAATATACATGTGGGTGTAGAAAAAAACTATTATGCTTTGGCTTTGGTTATATTATTAATGATTTATATTTTCTTTAGATGGCAGAATTTCCGTTAGAACCGAACCTTTCCAAAATGTTGATCATGTCAGTTGCACTTCAATGCTCCGACGAAATCCTAACTATAGTCAGCATGTTATCCGTACAGAACGTTTTTTACCGCCCCAAAGACAAACAAGCATTGGCCGATCAGAAAAAAGCGAAATTCAATCAACCCGAAGGCGATCACTTAACTCTTCTGGCCGTCTACAACAGCTGGAAAAATAATAAATTCTCAAACGCTTGGTGTTACGAAAACTTCGTGCAAATTCGAACGTTAAAAAGAGCTCAGGACGTTAGAAAACAGCTGTTGGGAATCATGGACCGACACAAATTAGACGTGGTATCAGCCGAAAGAAATACGGTACGAGTACAGAAAGCCATTTGCTCTGGATTTTTTAGAAATGCCGGGAAAAAGGATCCTCAAGAAGGTTATAGAACGTTGGTTGATAGCCAAGTAGTGTATATACATCCTTCTAGTGCTTTATTTAATCGGCAGCCAGAATGGTAAGTATTTCAGTAAATACAAATATCGATAGGTAGGAAGATAATTGAATAAGCGATGCGCATGCGCATATAAACTTTCAACGCTTCCAGCATATTATCTTTTTTTATCCCCGTGGTGTAACCTTCAGAAGTTTGGGTTATGTTTACCAAATTAGAAAAAATATAATAATTAAAAGTGATCTAGATAAGTGAGAATAATATTGATCAAGATATCACAGTACTCACAAATATTAACAAATTAGCACATTTCTGTTGAGTGTTTAGTATGGTTAACGACACAAATTGAAATTTGACATCTTGAAATATTACATAAAGTCGTTTAGTTGAATCTAATGTCAACGACTACAACCAACAAAAATCCTACTACGCGTTTTTTCTTCATCAGACATTTGATTGAATAAACATTTCATTGCTTATATCAATTTCCCGAAAAAAAAAATATCTGACCATTGGAACCTATAACCGAATAAAAAGAATAGTTTGACTATTAACGCCTCACAAAGTTTTAAATTTTTTTTCAAAAACGTGTACCGTTCCCTTAGAAGAAACAACTACTTCTCGAGCTATATAACACGACAGATATTGAAATACACTTCTAAGTTAAACGGGGTCGGTATAATCTACAAGATTTAACCCACATGGTTGGTTAAATCATCGTTAATAGTATAAAACTCAGAACATAAAACAGACAAGAAGGAGCATTTACCAAATAAGTTTGCATCCAAATAGGAGGTTGCAAATGGCGAATAGTCGTTTCCGTTTTGACAGTGGCGTACTGGGTATGGGATATGTGAAATTTTAAAATTGTAGCTTATTGAAATGTATTAAATATAAAACTATAAGCTGTCCCATGTCCTATACAAACAATATTGTCTAGGAGCAATGAAAATACGAATATAGAATAATACTTCTGATAATACTTTCGTTTAAACTTATTTTCACCAAAAAAACTACATAAACAAGGCATGTTCTTTTATTCACCGGTAGATCCACCAATCGACCAACTGCGTTTTTATATTCATTGGTGGATTGTAGATTGAAGAAATTACGCGTTCATTTATTACTGTTGCATCAACCAAAATTGCAAATCACTCCACCATTGTATCGAGGTGGTGGATAACTTTGGTGGATCACAAAATGACAGCTTAACCTCAAGAAACTAACGATTTTTTGAAACAGTCAAAGAAATGGACGAATTAATAGAAATAAATTTAAAATGTGGTAACAAGGTACTGACGGCGATATTATCAGCGTCAGAAATTGAAAAAATTTCAAGTGGAACTATCAGATGAACTGCTAATAACAACAATCAACTTATAAATAGATTGTCAGTGGTCAGATGATTTGAATAACTACTGCGTTTTTTATGTACACTGATGACTCCAACATGTCGTTGCAGCGGAGGCTGACGTCATTCAACCAATGGTGAATAAATGATGCCTACAATCTAAGTCAGTAAACGTCAACTTCACAAATGAGTCATAATTAGGGTATTGCAAATGACGACTTCCGTCGCATTTTCTTATATATAACTAATGAGTGACAAGACTCCTTCCTGTCTGTTTTATGTTCTAAGGTATAAGGGCGGAGTAGAATTCAATGAGACCTCTGGTGAAAAAAAACTGTAACTGTCGCAACGAGTAAAATAATTCGTTTTGCATTGTTTTTGTATTATATGCAAGTCAACGTAATTACCGTAAATTCGTACTTTATTCGTTCAATTTTGTGTCACTGACAAGTTCAAAACTGTATTTTTCTTTTTAACTCAACTGTCATCAATTCTGAGGTAATATTCTTATATAATCAGAGATATTATGGAAGAGGTTATGTTATTCTATTTTTTGTTTTCATTGCATATCAAAGAGAAAATAAGTCTGTATTAAAGATTTAAAATATTACTCAATACAAACCTACCTTCCCTGCAACTTTTTAGATATAATTATAGGTATCAAAAATAAAATACATGCACGAAATCAGACCTAAAACTAGTTAATTGAGCGCTTGTTGTACTTTTCACAAATATAAACCATACCGATTACTCCAAAAATAAGAATATTAGGAGTCAAAATTTAGTTTAACAACACAAAATACTAAAGCACAATCAAAGAAAAAGCAAAAGTTTCACAAAACACACACAGAAAATAACTAAAAAAGCAAAATGAAACCACTTTAATATCAAAGGGCTTATACGGCAGCTGATTTGTTTTACTCGTTGCTAAGATGACATTGACATTTCAGAGCGCCATCTATCGAATTCTACTTTTCCCAATTGGTAATGCGCTTTACTAAATACGAAAACTTCACAGGAAACTGTAATATAAACTTCATTTGGCATGTACTAGATATTCATACTATTTCAAGTACTTGGTAACATAGTCCAGTTATGACAGACGTCATGGAATTGCTCGGAATATTTTGACCGACGAGAAATATTAATTTGTTTATCTGTCATGTTATGAGGTTATGTTGTAGTCACTCCTCACTCATTAGATAAATCTCGTACTGTTTGTTGACCATGAAAAGCTTGCTTCAGGGCTAGACATAGTCGTAAATAATGAAAAATAAAATCTAAAACGAAAAAATCGTAGTCCGTAAATGAAAGCCACAGGCAAATGGGAGTTTAGAAGTTTGTTTATAAGTAGATTGGTCGGGCCGTTCGTTAATAGCAATTTGCTCAGATAAATCTGTGATCACATGACCACACGTGACCAAAAATCTGTCTCCTCTGCGATGCAAATCATATGCAAATAACGAACGCAGCTATTGTACGAGCTATACTTTGAGATTCCTTATGATCATTATTTAATTGAATTAATTAAAATTTTTTACAGGGTAATTTATCACGAACTGGTACAAACTACTAAAGAATACATGAGGGAAGTGACAACAATCGATCCAAAATGGTTGGTGGAATTCGCACCAGCCTTTTTCAAATTTTCTGATCCAACTAAATTAAGCAAATTCAAGAAGAATCAACGTTTGGAACCTTTATACAACAAATACGAAGAACCGAACGCTTGGAGAATATCTAGAGTACGAAGAAGGAGAAATTAATTTTTATTTAATTAAAATATAATTTTGGGTATTTGTATATATGTTTATGTAAATAGGTCGTTTATAAAAAATGTAAATAAAATCTATGCATTTTTCATATTCCCACTATTTTCAACTCTTGAAAATTACTAACCAAAATGTTCGTCTAGATGAGGTAAGAAATTATAACACCGCCTATACAGAAATCATTTATTATGGAAAAAAATAAGTTTGATCAGAAAGGCAGTTTTTTTTAAATAATTATCTTAGCGGTTACTCATCAATTCCCAAATGCTTTTCGATCCAAATAATTGCATTAATAAGGTTGTCAAATTCATTTGGTAACATTGCCAATGGATGGTTATCTTCATACAAAAGCATCCTAAAAAATAAAAAACATGTCAATAATATTATATTATAAATAATAATTTACTGCTATCAAAAGGTATAGTTTTCATTTATTATTATGAAAGGAAGAGCGCTTGCCCATATTGATCGCTCTTTACAGCCGATTTAATCTGAAAAGCTATTTTCCGACTACGCTTTGTGCTTACGTCTTGCATTATTTAACAAAATGGAGCTGACAATAAACGATATTTTAGATAAAAGATTTCCATTTATCTGTGTCTCCAACGATAAGGATTGTCATTATTTGAATTCAAATAATGGTGTCTTATTGTACAAACTAAGACAGAATTATGGAAAAAGAAGAAAATACATGGAATTTAAAAAATAAGTAACACAAAGCAATACTAAAAAGGAATATTTGTTGGTTAGGGTACTATAATTGACTGTATTTTAGAAAAAAATGTCCAACATTCCTGCTCACAACTTTAATGAGCTAGCAGTACTCAGGTCTATGTAGCTTAAATTGAGATAGTTGAATTTAACCTGATATTTTAGTCACTGTGAATTGCATTCCAGCTTTTGAAACGTGAACTTTGTGTTCAGCCTTTCAGCTTTTATATTTATCATTGAATTTCTTCAGAATTTTGGTTTTTGGTGGAATAGTCCATATATATTTCCTAAAAGTATTGCTTTTGAAAAATTAATAAATTATTTCACTTTTGTGATTTGTGGTGGAATAAACTAATGATCCAAAAATCAAGATTCTTAATTGGTGCTGAATTCCACTCCCTACGGTGGAGTGCTCTAGCCTGTTGCTTTTAAGGTTACAATAGATAAATAAAAAATATATATTTATTTTTCAACTAAGTACTTACTTTGTAACCACGCCATTGGATTTCAGTCTATGATAATGTTCGGTACCTTGGTGATGCGGTACGCGTAGGTCTTTTGAACCAATCAAAAGTAAGGTGGGAGCTTTAACTTTATGAGCATGAACGATAGGAGATACTTTACGCATAAGTGTTAGCACGTCATTGTCGATTTCACCTTTTTGAATGTATTCTTTTCCAGCTTCAAAATAACACCTGCAAAAGAAATATCCTTCAAAAATTTCATTCTCATTCAATTTGATAGAATGTTTTAATAAGAGTACGAACTCTGGTGATCCAGCGGAAAAATATAATTTTGCTCACTTGTACTAATTAAATGTTTTTAACGTAGTCCTACAGATTCGGCAAATAATTATATTCCGTATTACCATTCTGTGATTGAAAGAGAGGAAGCTATAGAATAACAGAGAGAAAATGTCGCATTCCCCTCTCCGGAGAGTGTATCGAGTCTAGAGTGGTGGGTGCTTCATGTAGAGGAAGTATTTTGTTTCCTCTTGGGCATATAAAAATTTATGTATAAGTAATCACTGTAGCTCCTACATGAGATTCTACATAAGGAAGATAAATATTTGCCAAACCTGTACAATATAAGATGTATGGAAATTACCAGTCAGGTATGTCGGAACTTATGCTCATAGAAGCAACGTCTACCACTGGGTTTCTTGCAACTACAGCCTTAAATTTGTCCGGATATTGTCCACTAAGATGAGTGACTAAAAAGCCGCCGTGAGAACCACCGACTAACGCCATCTGGTTTGGATTTAGCCAGGGATATTTAGATAAAGCGGTATCGGTTGCTTGAATGCAATCTTGTACATCACTGACGCCAATTTTACCGGGAAGAGACTCGACGCTTTTTTGACCAGAGCCCAGGGAGCCTCTATAATTAATCAACAGAATGGCGAATCCTGAAAAAGTAAAAAAAAACAATGTATTAATACTCTTACTAAGGATCATTTTTCAAACAAATATTTATTTATTTTTTAAACTTGATCCATAGGATCTATCAGCATGTGTATTATCTCATTTACATGCAAGGTAAAGTCTGTTCAAACTTACAGTGAAGGTATTAAAACATATTCAAGAGTATCAATGCCCAGGTTGTTATTTGTTGAACACAGGTGATTTCAAAAATGTCATTTAACTACAATATAACCTCAAAATTTTTATATTTGTGATTTGCCAACAGCGACGTTTACTAGTTTTGTATTAGTTTAGTCGTTGATCATATAATATGAATAATTTTCAAACCTCTAGTAGTTCTAGTTCAAGTTCGTCTGATGAAAAATTTATTTATATTAAAAAACCAAAAGTGTATAGGAAATAACAGACTGTGTCGAAAAATATGATGAGCTCGATTTTTACCAACGTTTTCGCTCAAAAAAAACAAATAGTTTTGTATATACTGAATGAAATAGAAGAGCAAATCGCTTTACCTAATCATGAGTAAGTTGTAAAATCCATAGAGTTGTGTTGTATACAATGACCAATAATAGAATCAACTAAACTCCTTATTTCATTTTCATTATATATAAGCTTTTAGAGCGGGTTTATCAATGCTCGGTTAAATATTGTAGCTTTCGGCTAAATCTTAGCTGTTGGTCAAAGTGTTTATCAACTGCCAGTTTGCATTAGCTGGCAGTCAAACTTTCGGCTATCCTAGCTGCCACTATCAAGTTGATGTTAACCATAGAACATACAGTTAAATACGAGAAAGTGGTGTTCCGTTATTCTAACCATAGATTCTAACTGACAACTGTGTCATGATTTTTTCATGTTTGCTTACATTTTGCAACAAAGATTATTTCAACTTTAAATTTGCTTGTGTTATTATCGTTTAGAGTGAAATCGAGAAGCTTATTTGATTCTTTTATAGTAGTTTAGTAGCATCCAGGTTCTGTGTGTATTTTATTTCATTGTTATTGTCAATGTATCTTGAGAAACTTGACGATCTTTTCGATGAAGAGCTTGGAGATTGGCGAAATATTGGAATTTGTAGAGTACGAAAGACGACCATATACTGTTGAAGAACGGATAAATCCCTTTGAAGAGCTCGATGATGTCGAGTTTATTACTTGGTTTCGATTATCTCTCATGATACTTCAACAAATTCCATCTATTCTCGCCAAGTCACAGCATCCGTCTTTTTGCATTCTATTATACTTTTAAGGTGAACGGCTATTTTTATAAGTACCTAATTGTCGCTCTGACTCCGTGAAATTGGGATATCTTTTTTGTTTTGTGGACATGCTCAAATGCAAACAACTCAACAAAGCACAACATAGACGAAATAAAAATAACAGTACCACAATTTTGACACTGACAAGTGAAATTTTCCACGATGTTGTCAGAGTAAGCTTACGGTGAAATAGAAAAATAATAACTTTCACCTCTATATTCTTGATTCACTGTGTTATATATGTTATATGCGAATAAAATTAATAATATTATGTATATTTCATGTAACGGGTGATACTCCTTACACCAAATTAAAATGAGAAATTTACACTCTGACTACATTACACTCACGTTCATAACCCGAACAAGGTTGTCAAATGCTCAATTACACTTAGCCTCCAGTTAGCTAGCCTCCAGTTATGTGGTGCATTGATAAACGCTTTCTATTGTAACCGAGACTTTGACTGGCGGCTAGAGATAGCTGAGGGCTACGTAGCTGACAGATTTAACCGTGCATTGATAAACCCGCCCTTATTCTACAATACATAAAATACATACAAAAAATTTGTTTTAGTTGTAATACATAGGTACCTTTTCTGCATTATTAACTTCATTAGTAGTTTTGCATTCTAAGATGTGCTTAAATTTTTCAATTTCTTCTTCGCGGAAGAAATTTGAAGAGCGAACTTTCTTATTATTTTTTGAAATTTCCATTTTTTCCCGAATAAATCGCTTTCGCAAATAATACACATGCCACAACTTTTAACAAAACTCAACCTCATTTATTTTATAGACAAGAACGGAAAAACGAGCCAAATATGACAGATCTTTCTATTTCATGTCAAAATCCATGAATTCCAGGTTAACCAACACTTCAAAAATTACTTAAAAGATACTTTATGGAAAGGACACTTAAAACATTCATTATGGCACCAAACGACGGCAACAACTACTTTAGAGGGGACTTTAATGTAAAGTCTCCTTTCGGTAAAGTGGACTTTAGTTATTTATTATCGGCCGTTACATTGTTTTGGAAATTTGAAATTAATTTTATAATCCAACATGATTTTATGCAAGAAACACAAAAAGTTTAAATTTATTTTTCTCGAAAACGGTTCATGATATCGATTCTAAAGAAGAGATCATTTTCTATGAAAATTATTTTGAATTTTGGAAAATTTTCTATGAAAATTTAGAATCGATATCATGAACCTTTTTCGAGAAAAATAAATTTAAACTGTTTGTGTTTCTTACATAAAATCATGTTGGATTATAAAATTAATTTAAAATTTCCAAAACAATTTTTTTGAAACTATTCATTGATTATACTAAGTTTGAATATTTTAAGTAACGGTATTTTTGAATAATTTGAAGTAAACTCCTATGAGGACGTCTTCCTCAGAGGGCTGTTGTCCCTTAGGAAGCATTTTCGGATTAAGGTAATTTGAGCTAAATCAACTTAAAATCATCTCAAGTAACTGTAGTTTCCGTTTGGCAGGAGAGTTTCTGGACACCCTGTATAAGTATGAACATACTTTCCGCTGGCACATTTTATTATACACAAGTTGATATGGAATGTACATGTATATTAAATTTTTATTTACCGTGGCTTACATACATGGCTTCTTCTAAAAATAGGTAGTTTCCAAAAACAGAATGAGGTCCCCCATGAGGCCAAACAATTAATGGAACTGTCTTATTGGTACCATTTTTCGGTCCGATGTAAATAGCATTAAAATCACCTATAAAATATATTAATAGAAAAGCTGTTGATAAATAACAAACTAAGTTCAAATATTCAATATCTTCATGTCATTCTAGAGAATCTGTGCATACTCCTATTTCGTAGTGATGGATTCTGCGAAAAAAAAAAATATGCCGTTTTTGTTATACATTTGTATACTTTTTGAAGTCTACGTTGGAGGTTGCGAACCCAATATACTGGGTGAAATTCTTGATATGAACAAAACAAACTATTTTTTAACGACCGGTTCAGATTTTCTTCTAATTTCAATGAATCAGTTAATTAGGTGGAAATAGTCATAAACAAATGAAATTCTAAATGGTAGTAGTGTAACAATTTACCGAAATATGAGTTCAAATGCTGTGACCAAATTTGAGAAGAAATACCCATATTGCCCAGTATATTAGTAAACAATGGAAGCAGACACTTTAAAATGGTTATCTGATATTCCCATAGTAGCCTCAATATGTGGTAGGAGTAAGTACAGTTCCTCACGAGTCATCTTGAATTGAATCATTTTTTTATCACATGACAAGATTTATTGAAATTTAAACAAAATTAGTTGAAAATTTCCAGTCATTGACTAGACTATGAGATTTTACTGTCGATTTTAACAGCACCAATCATGTTTTCTAGTGAGTTTCAAAAACAAAGTTAGTTATTTATGATACAAGTGCGTGAAGTTATACTTTTGCGCACGAGTTGCGAAAATGCACGAACGTAGCGAGTGCCTTCACGCACAAGTGTCATACAAAACTTTATCTACGACCACATGAAGGAAAAATAAAAAAATGTGCTCTGAAGGGGTTAAAAACATGAAAATAAAATTTCTATAAACAAATACACAACGAATTCTAATTTCAGGTGGTGTGCAATCCGAAGAAATGCATTCTCCTCGAGGGTCTTCCATTTAAAATAGGTGTAATTAAAATTTTAAATATAACAGAAGTTATTTTTTCTACGACCGTGCGTTTTAACCCACTTTCCTGCACGCATTTTAGTTTTGAACGTGTCACTTATGAAGTTTTGACCTTATTAGATAGTTTTTTACTTCGGAAGTTATAACTATTGTTACAACAGGTTACAATTTGTTGCGTTTTGTAAATCAATTAAAATTGCCGGTCCATTGGAGTTATTTGCTGTTAACTGGTATATAGATGATGTCGATGAGGATGGCATCGGTTACAGGTCGCATAAAGATGACGATGACGGTGACAGCAACAGTTTTAAGTCATTTGTAGATAATAATAATAATAATAATAGCCTTTAATGCCCAACAGATATAAATCCCTTTACAGAGCATACGAAAAAATACAATTGACATTTGCAATTAAACAAATACAAAACAATAAAATCGAATTACAACAATAAAATAAAATTACATCAATAAAGTAGAATAGATAGATTACATAATAAATTCAGAATCAGTCTTTTTCTTAATAAAACTCAGACTATCAACAAACAAGTCACACGAATTACATAAATGATTAAAATTACAACACATAACATTCACTGGCGAGTTAAATAAAATGTTAGTTCTAGATCCTTCACAATAAAAAAGTAAATGTTGTCTAGTATTGTAATTAGGTACATTAAAACTGAACTCACTTAGAATCTCTGGACACATAATTACACCGTGAAAAATCTTATATAAAAGAGATAAGGATGACAGAACACTACGACAAACTAGACTTTCAAAATGAAATTTATCTAGGAGAGATTGATAATCAACTCCTCTTGATGGATAAGATCCGCACATTTTAAAAACTAAATATTTTAAAAATTTCCTCTGCACAGATTCTGCCCTGGTTATGTGATTATTATAGAACGGATACCAAATAATTGAACAGTATTCCAATTTGGAACGAATAAAAGAGTAGTAGAGTGTTTTTAACACAGCAATATTTTGAAAACCTCGACAGTTCCTCACAATGAAGCCATAAAACCTAGATGCCTCTTCTACTTTAGTCTCAATATGTTCAATAAAATTCAAACGTGAATCGAAAATAACCCCCAGATCCTTAATGGATGAATGCTGAGATAGAACATTTCCATCTATATTGTAGTCAAAATTTATCATCGTTTTTTTCTTTTTACATTTTGAAACATTCAATGCGAGTCTGTTCACGGAACACCAGTCAGATATTTTTTCCAAATCGGACTGCAATACTACACAATCAGCCACATTTGATATGGGAAGAAATATCTTCATGTCATCTGCATAAATCAGCCTACCTGAATCTAAAGTGCGATCAATGTCATTTATAAATAAAAGAAATAACAAAGGTCCGAGGTTTGATGAAAGAATTTAATTTGATATATTTCGTAAATATTTATTTACCTGTTGTAACAATAGTTATAACTTCCAAAGTGAAAAACTATCTAATAAGGTCAAAATTTGCATAGTTTTACACACTAAAATGCGTGCGGGATTATGGGTTAAAATGCACGGTCGTAGAAAAAATATTTTTCACTATGTCTGACACTTGTGTCAAATTTACTGACAGCACAAAAGTTTATACAACAAACGACTAAATTCAAGGCAGCTTGATCATTAAGTAGCTAAAAAAAGTGCTAAAATGAAAACCTCATTTAAAAAGCATTGGTAATTTGCGCACGCTTTTGGGTTTTATAATGAAAGTCCCATTCAAAAAGCGCTGTTCATTTACGCACGCTTTTCAACGTATATATAATGTATGATTTCACACATTTTTTTTGTTCGTAAATGACTAATTTTAAAGGTGGTCGTAGATAAAAGTATTTTTAGTTAAATTAAAACAGATGAATAGAAAAAATAGATTCTATTTTATAAACACTTGTTAACAAAATAAACAATTTCTTCTGTACATTATTTTTTTGATAAGCAATGTATATACAAATTCAAATTGTGATTGATATAAAAATAAATCAAACAAATACTTACATACGTCATCTTTTGGTGCCTTAAGATCCAAATATTCATACATGACCGTTTCGAAGCCAGGAAGAGTTTCGGAGTTTGTGAGATGTTCCCAAGCTATGCTAGATTCCTGCTTTATTCCTTGATTTAATTTACCTATGAGTAGCTTATCTGGTTTTAAGAAATTTCTATGGACAGCTAATATAGTGTCTTCATGAACATCTAAAACTCTCAAACTTCCATCGTCGCTCTCCAATTGTGTTAATGACCCAGTGTCTAAAGAAAAATTATCTTTTATTTGTAATCTCCTTGTATACCATCAGTAGTGTACTCAAGAAATGAATAAATAAATAAATATGAAGTAAAAAATCTATTTCACTGTGTGTGTCAGCTCAGACGTTTGACTGGATGTGGCATATATTCTAATATTTACTATTATACCACTTTCCTCATTTTTTAATTAGGTAAACTCCTCGGTAAACTTCAAAACTTTTTGAATTACTCAGTAAACAGACAGTATATCAACTTACTTATATCGATGATATATGAGCAGATTTTGTACTTTTGATCAGTATTCACGATCAAACGATTTTGACTTGCCCATGGTCTAGAGATAAATCCAGTGTTATATAGACCATAAAAAGATACATCTCCTTCTATCAACTTTTCATTATCGACAATATCCACGACCACTTTGACAACAGCCTAAAGAAGAAAAAATTAGTAACTGACAATCTAGATTGTGTTCTGGAAATGAATTGATACAAAGTACACACAAGCCTTTTCCTTCATCATCATCGAAACTTATTTTAAAGCACTGCACTTTCAGTAATAAAGATAATTCATAATTTATTATAGAGCCACAGTTAAATTTCAGTTGATACTGATGTGGCTGCTATTGCAATTTATAAGGAAACTGTTTCATTTTTAAATTGAATTATGAAAAGAATTGCTTGACTGATTCTTTTCCAGTAATAGAAGTTTTCTGATGGGCTTGGGATCTATTAGGGCATTTTAAAAAATAATTAAATTTTAGTTGTATACTCTTACATTTTCGTTTAGTGGGAGATTTGCTTTAACCAGCTGCATAGCACTAGCATGGGGCCCTCCAGATTTCCTTTGAAGCCACAAAATCGAATCTCCATTTGGCGAAAAAATAGGTGATTTAACTGCCATTCCCGGAAGTGATACACTACCTAAAATAAATTGAAATAAATAATTATAAGTGCTTTATAAAACTGAGCTCAACAGCTAAGAGTGATGTAATATTTGTAAGATAATGGAAAACTATTGAAATTATGTAGCAAGAGATATTCTGTTCAAAATTGGTTCTTTGGGCTTGGAATGCGTAATTAATTTCCAATTGACTGTCCATTAGAAAAAATATAATTTAATGTTTGTACATGCTCTTTTTTAATAACATAAGTTATGGTTACACTGTTACACAAGTTTAGATGTTTCTTTAGCTGCATACATTAAATCAGATAATCCATGAAATAAATATGGAATAATGACTTACAAATTATTAAGCAGGCAAAGAAAATTTTTACAATACTGTAACAGTTGGATGAAAGAAAAATAGGGAAAGAAAAATCATCAATTGAAATTAAATGGGGTGTAAGAGTGTGTACAATTTGTTACCTATGGATAGAGAAAATGTTTATGCTACTTACCATAATTTCCTTCAAAATCCAAAT
>CAJUYI010000033.1:124231-171194 GCA_910591695.1 Galerucella pusilla
GAGTGGAATATTTTGTAATTTTTGTCCAAGAATCAAATAGTTTTAGAGTACCCATTATATTATGTAGTATTCAATATAACATGACTTGATTTGTACTTTATTTTTAAATCATTACAAAATTGTACACAAGAAAATATATTGTATCTTCAATCATTTTAAAGATCAACTTACTCTGTACTAACATCTAAAGGCATGCTCTCGGCAGTCTTTTTTAAATTTGAAGTGAAAAAATCTCTAGCAAAGTCAGTATTCTTTCCTTTTTCCAAATTTCTTTGAGTCCACCTTGTACTGATTAAACCATTTGATCTTATTACTCCTCCAACTACCGCGGGAATTTGGGATATTGACTTGTAAGTCTTGACGAATTTGTCTACCTTCGTAGACATTTTATTTGCTGAAAATAGATAAATTGAGATAAATCCAGAAATTCTAAAACGAGGTTATGTTATTCATAAAAATAACAATGGTAAATAAACACTAGTCACGGTTTTAGGGATTTTATTTCCTATTTTGACGTTTGTTGTTTTTAACTTAGGGACTTTGGCAGAATTGGCTAAACTGATTCGCGAACCAAAAAGTAATGTCGTCATGATGTTACACATGTCGAAGTTTTTGCATATTATTGTAGAATCTTCGTTAGAAATTCCATGCAAAAATATTTAAATAAATTAAATTTAAACAATAAAGTGTCAAATATATGTGAATATTTGTTCAAGCGGAAGATAAGTGTCCATTAAAAACTGTGTTACACCCTTGAAGTTCGAAAGCTCTATCAACGATTGATTTAATTGAATCATAATAAAAAACGTTTTTTGGAGTATAAATTGAAATGCAAAATAGACAAGAAGATATCAGATGAACATTGTTAAAATTAAGTAAGTACAAAGTGGTTTTTAGTTGGATACAAGCCAAACTAACATCACACCCACTTAGTCTTTACACACCTGCTAATGTATTCAATTACCAATTTGTTTACCAATTTTTAACACTGTTTATGTAAATAAATTTAAACTATGACCTCAGTCTGGTAATTCCATCAATTACTTTTCTACTAGCTAATTGATTTTATTCCTTCCATTGCTTCTATACTTCCTGATTATGCAGTGCAGTTTTTATTGAATTAAGTGATTAGCTTTTAAAGAATGTTCCTGTAATTGTATTGTAAAGACATTTTCATAGAACTATTTCAGAATACTTATCATCCTAGTTTACAAGAGAATCACTGTTTAAAAAATATAATATGCTTATAAATATAATACCTAAATTAATATTAATTTTTTAGTGATGTGAATGCCAAGTATGTATCTAAGTATTATATCTTATGAAAAACATTTAGTCATCATTCTTAATAAAATTCCTGAGATGAGTAAAGAATCTATCACTTTATAAATATATTGATAAGTATAATTTTGATATTGATGTAAATTCAAATATTCATGCATGATCCAACATTTTACAAAAGAAGATTAGTTAATTGATGAAATACTGTGTTTTTTCATGTGCAGTTTTTATTGAATTAAGTGATTAGCTTTTAAAGAATGTTCCTGTAATTGTAAAGACATTTTCATAGAACTGTTTCAGAATACTTTTCATCCTAGTTTACAAGAGATTCACTATTAAAAAGCAAATAATATGCTTATAAATATAATAAATTAATATTAATTTTTTAGTGATGTGAATGCTAAGTATGTATCTAAGTAGGTATATCTTATGAAAAACATTTAGTCATCATTCTTAATAAAACTCCTGAGATAAGTAAAGAATCTATCACTTTATAAATATATTGATAAGTATAATTTTGATATTGATGTAAATTCAAAAATTCATGCATGATCCAACATTTTACAAAAGATTAGTTAATTGTTGAAATACTTTGTTTTTTCATCTGTGTAATTTATTTTGATTTAGAAGTGCTGTTTGAACAATGAGAGTTTGCACAAATGATTAATGAAGCAAAAATCTTTGGAAACATGTGATACATATTTCTGGATTGTGGATACAGTGTTATGTTTATAGAATAGTTACAGCCTTGGTTACAGCATTCTAAGTTTGAATTTACTAATGTTAGCTTAACTTATATTCTATATATGTCAGATTTATTCTATTGAAGCCTTGTAGTTGAAGCAAATTTCTGCAGTTATCTGTTTTTGTGAAGAAACCTAAAGAAATTGATGATTTATTAAAATGTTATGAATTACTTCTGAGTTCCCTTGAACAAATAGCCTCAATTATCATTAGTTTTAAAATATTCTTCTAAAAGTGTCATCAAAAAATTATTATCCCAAAAGAGATACATTTTTGGTATAGGGAATTTAACAAAAGGTGACTTAAATAGAACATAGCATAGGAAAAGTTGATAACATACGATGGATTATAATGGTATCAACTTGTGAAAACAAAGATGATTTTCTCTTGTTATACGTTATACCACCTATACTATGGTATATGGGGCCATCCATAAAGTATGCCACACGTTAATAGGGTGGGAGGGTATCACCGAAGTGTGACATCATGTGACAAGGGGCATGACGGGGGCCAATAGTTTTGTGACGTCACATGTTAAAAAATAAAAATACTAAAACGCAAAGTTTCGATGTGAATTATGAAACTTAAAAAATGTATGAACTTGATCTATATATTAATAATTTAGCATTTTATTAGATTATTATGTAATAAAAATAAGTGAAAAATGAAAATAGCTGTTTTCTCTCGATTATTTTTAAATACATGCATAAATTTAAAAAATGTGTGACGTCACATCAGGAGGGGGGTTATAAAAATGTGACAACCTGTGACAAGGACGGGGGGAGGGGTTCAAAAGCCCTAAAATCGTGTGACGTACTTTATGGATGGCCCCTATCTAGTATGGATAGGTACTTGTTGTATTTAACTTTTCAACTTCTTTTTCTTGTCATCTTTATTCAAGTTACAATTACGTCACGTTTTTGTGGATTTTAAAGACCACCCTTTGAAGGGACAATTATTAAACTTGATTGATTTTTTTTACACAACAAAAAATTCACATAAACATTAAAGATGAAAGACTGTTACATATATTCAAATATTAAATTGGTCTTTTAACTGACCACCTCATAGTGAGTACTGTAGGCTACTGTCTTTCTCATGCTTCACTTCTCTCTCTCTCTCTGCCCTCAGGAGGAAGTATTGACTTTAAATTTTGTTTATTTGGGGAGTGAACAAATTTAATATAAAGAATCTCTTTAAATACAGTTTTTCATCATGTTTTCTATGCTGAGCATTTTCTGATATTTTCGTAATGTGAGGCTCAATCAGCAGGATGTTGTTTTCTTCAAGGTGGAATGATTTAAATATTCTAATCAGCGTGAAAGCAGCCACGCGTTCCAGCCACGAGCTCAGTAGAACCGTAAGTCGCTTGCCAAGTCGCCAGTGGTAGTTTAACAATACACTCCTGTCTGGCTGTGGATGGATACTCAACATTTATAGCAGACTGTAGATAGATGGGTAGTTCCAAATTAATTTGGAATCTACTTTTATTGCTATTATTATATTGATTCATCCCCTGCAATTTTGAAAATGGAAGTGAGTTATGCCAAATTCCATGTAGGTAGATGAATTTTTGTTGGTTAAAATACTTGTAACCTAATTTTTTTGCTGCAGATATGTGATTTTTAAGGTGATCTATAGGATCTATGTACCAACTGATTTTGTTGGCTGAATTCCTCCTCCACAACTCCTTTCATATATTTAATAAAATAAATCATAAGTTCGTAGAAATACTCATCAATGGAATTTATTTTCTTCAGATACATGCTTTTTAATCTACCTTATAAAAAGTATACTATCAAGTCTTTCATTCCTAGGTTCTATTCCAATTTTAATGTAAAGAAGTCTATTTATTGGGTTATGCATTGGATTGTCCAGGTGTCTCATTTTTATTATTCTCCTAATGCTGGTTGTTTCACCTACTTTTTTAATGTTTTTGACAGAATTGTAGAACCATACTCTCTTGAAGAAATCTAGTCGCCATAATGGTAGAGAACATACTTTGAAAAGCATGTTCCATGTATTTATCCTTATTAGGTGTATCTTATTGTAACATACACAGTCTGTACTTATGTTTGGGGGAGCAATGATATATACTGCTTCACCAAATGCTCATAACTAATTGTTTTATTCTTCTTTGATATCATGTAAACATACATCACATACTTTACAACTTCTACAAACCCTTAAAAATAAATATGTAATGTCCATATTCTATAAAAAATCATCTCCATTTTATACATAAGCCTTCTTGGCTATGTCTTTATTACTAATTGCAAATGGTCCTGTTTCTACTCGTTTGTTTATCTTCTACAAATTTATACAATAATTTTATAGTTTGTTCATATTTTTCAGGTTATAGCTAACCTAAATTGATTAAATACAAAGTTTATATTTCTTCACAATTTTATCTTAATTATACAACTGCTCTTACTGAGGGGGCATTTTGCCTACTCTGTGTACTTATTGTTACGACACTGATCACTCTTCTCGTTTAGTAACAAAATAATGTAATTTCATCAGGATTAACTTAACCTTTTCATTGGACGTTACCGTTGAAACATCCAACATATTTCAAAACATTCAGGATTTCGAACCAAATGGAAATAGATTTCAGCTATTTTTGTAACAACTACTTTAATGAATCTCTTTTTTTATCAATTGTCCCAACAATTGACTACTGTAAGATGTTTAGTTTGCAGATTTATGTCACTGTTGACGTATGGTAAATTGTAAATGAAAATATATCCTTTGATATTAATTTTCTTTTTGTTTTATTTTGCTCAGAAGTGGGAAGTTCTAAGCGTCTGACAATTAGCAGGTATTTTATTTGGTTTTCGTGAATGTTTATTTGTTTTTTTGATATTCTATTATTGTTATATACTCACAGCTTTTCAAATTATTTTGGAAGAGTTCTAAAGAAAACTACTTACTGCTTTTTCTACTAAGGTCATACTGCTTCGGGATTTAAAAAATCTCCGGGAAATGTTTTTTCGGGGATAATATAACAAGACTCTCGTTTATGAGTGAATACATTTTTCGATTTTCCCGCAAATAGTTTTGTCTGAAGTTGAAATCGGAGATTTATGTTCTCGAGCTAAAATTTATTTGACTTAATAAAATGGTCGCGTTATATTTTATAATATTATTTCCCGAATCATTTAATTACCTTAATTACCAAGATGTGAATATTTTAAATTATTGAAGGTGAAATTTCTAATATATAATAATATGTATGAAGTGTTGCCTATTCTTAGGTGCTGTCAGTTGAAACTGTGATTTTTTTCGCAAGGATTTGACAGATGAGGGAAATAATCTGCTTGCTTGCTTTCGCTATACTTTATGTACAGAAATAGGATGCCGTTTGGAATCAAATCAGGGCTGTATGGTGGATGACTTATTAATTAGAAGTTTTAGCTGGATCAAATAGCAAGTCTACATAGTTATAATAAAGAACAATTCTTGGTTGCTTCATTATTTTCCTTATTTCTTAGAATACAGGTAAACAAAGATCTGAGTATCTTTAAGAATTGACCGTCACACTATAAAAACCAGATATAAAGAAAGTGAAACCACTAGCTTTTATATGCATGAAGGATTTTTAAAAGTATTGTTTTACACATAATGTCCCGTAAATTAGAGGCATGATGGATCGTTAAGAAATATTTAAAATACCCAAATAGAACTTTTCTCTGACATTCTACTTTGTGACAGCCTGTAAAAAGGTACAGAAGAAATAATACACATTTTATTTCTCCATATTTTCCCTAGGGATGAAAGTACAAATTTAAACATTTTTATAGGTTATCTTCACTTCAAAACACATCACCAGTATTAATTCTGTCGAATCCTAGTGGCGTGATACGAGGGTTCCTAAACTTTTATTGTACCATATCTTTGAAACAACCTGTATTTAGCTAAATTCTTATGTCTGCAATTCTTTATTAAATTTTATACACTTTCTTTTTATATCCCGTATAGGGGTATTCAGAAGCCATCAATAAACTTCTTCCTTAAATATCAAACCATACCGTAAAAAAAGAATAATCAAAATCCATTGATTCAGAAAAAAAAAATAACTTCAAACTTGAGGCATACTTTAGGTGGTGCGATAATTTTGGTCGGTAGTGTCCTGATGAGTAGTTGTTATCTTTTAGAAAATATTTCAAAATTATTGTGTCAAAGGTGTTTGTTCTATTGAATTTATTGTGTATCGTGAATAAATATAATTGTAATGTTTATGTCCTGTTGTGTTTTTTGTTTATGTTTGTTGTCTATTTGTTGTCAGGTGGTGTAATTTTTTATGGTGCATACACAAGCTATGGATGGTGTAGGGGGGCGAAGACGACTTGCTACGAAATCGGCTGCAGAAGATCAGGCTCTCGATCAAATTGCTAAGGAGGTAAGTGCTTTTGTAATGCTTTTATTAGCTCCACCTCTATAAGTTTGTTTCAATACTCTGACCTGGATTATTTACTTATTTAAGTTCCAAAAAGTTTAAATAGTATAATAAAATATAACTTGATATACAATTATAATATACCTACACACTATACCAGTAAACACTACAGAGGTATTAAAATACCTGTACGTAGAGTTGGACGAAACAAAACTAAAAATAGTCCAATAAACGAGGGGTTTTCTCTCTGTTTGTCGACTGGATGCTCTCACCGACGTGAAATTCAGACAATAAGTTTAAAACAACTCTATATTCTAATCCTATATGGTGATATGTTCGCCGTTGCCCAGGTGGTTGAAGGAATAGTCTTGAAAATAAGTGCAAAAATGGATAAAGCAAACAGTTTCCTATGAATATTTTTCGATAGTCAATAGGTTATAGTCCAGTAAACGAAGATGTCAACATGGGCAACTGGTCCAGCAAGAGCATTTTTTTTAAATTTGCAGGTTATGGTAGGCACATTAAATTCCCAAAATGTCAGGTACCTGACCATTGTGGAAGGGTGGGAAAATGGCTCTGAAATTCCAGAAAATCCGTTTTCCCGCGATATCTGCCGAGATTTGATGGAGAATTTTTGTTCACACGAAAAATAAAGAGCAGTTCCTTACCCACAAAAATGATCCTTAGCATTTTTTCGAAAAATTAGATAGTTTTCGAGATAAATGGCCCGAACGCCGACCCAAAATTTAGCTCCGGGCCGGCTTATAGAGAGCACGCTCTTAGGGCATGACGTCCCCAAGTAAATTATTAATTTTTTAATAACTCGCGTGAAAATCAATATTTTTTAATGAATCAATATGCGGGTGAAAGAAGGGATCTGTGGCTACTAAGGCGTGTTTTTATCCACTCAATTCGTGCTCTTGGGTAATTGGAAAACCAGGCCAAAATTCGTCTTTGCTAGATTTTTTAATGCTTCCATGGATTTATTCATATTATTTTTATTAAGAGTTATTTCAGCCAATCCTATTGGATAATGGTTCTTTGGGGGAGTACTTTATTTATTCCGAAACAATGCTACCAATAATTCGCCCGTATTTTTTTTAATAATGTGGTTTCCAAGAGGCGATTTTTGTGGATTTCTGGAGTTTTCCCGAGCGCTCTGGTTTATCGGGAATTTCTCGATGATTAACTGTCAAACCCGCTTATAAAATTGATATTGGGAGAAAGGTTAGAATATATTCTTGCCGATGGTATAATTTTTTTGGCCCAGACCCCTGGGTTTTCAGGAAAATCGAAGAAATTTCCAGTTTTCTGAGGGAAGACAGCTATTCTTCTGAGTTTTTTCGAGCAGTTTTTTCTCTTTACAGTAAAATTCTTCCCGGTCAAGCATCATACCCGATGAAAGGTCACATTCTGAACTTTCCTTTGATATGAGTATCAAGTATTTTATTTGATGCATTAAAAAGAAATTTGTCTCCAAATTTGTCAGTAGTAGAGAGTTTTGAAAAAATTCAGCAGGGCGATGACACCCAAATCGCGATTGAATCATTTAAGAACGCGAACCTTTCTCACGAGACTGTGTTTGTCAACGGACAACGTATTCTCCTATCAGTTTATAAGGCGCCAAACAATATTCAGCATCTCGGGGACCTTAGATTTCACCTTTTCCAGGAAGCTGCAAGGCAGCACCTTTATCGGGTGTATTTACAAGTGCAGCAATGGCTCGGAAACGAACTACCTCTAGAAGACTGGGGGTGGAAACGTGCAGGGGATGTACTAGCACCAGTCCAGACGACTGACCAGCCAGCGCATCCGGATCTGCTAAAAATGATTTCCTGCCAGTGTAAGGCGAGGGGTAAACCGTTGACCCAAATGGTGTACACTAATTCCCAATTTGGGCATTACTCTTAATTTTAATGCACTAATTTCCACTAATGCCTAGTAATTCCCATGTAATGCCCACAATTCCCAAGTAATACCCACTAGTTCCTAGTAATGCCCACCAATGCCTACCAATTCCCCAGTAATTCCTAACATTGTTCACTAAATTTCAATAATACGTACAACCTTAGTAATTCCCTTACTGAATGCCACCTAGACATGTTCTAATCGATTTTCTATTCAATTACCTCTATTTGTCTTTTTGTACCCCATACTAATCCTACAAGGATTCCATTAAAAAATAAACAACTTATATACACAACATAATAATTTAATGGTGGTAACAAAAGGAGCAAGGTGTTTATAATAGTGTATTATTAAACGAGCAATTTATGATAGCCATAATTCACGATAGGTGACGTTTGCGTCACGAGACGCAGGCGAGGGGCGCAAGTCACCCAAGTGAATTATGGCCATAAATTGCGAGTAGAATACTATACTTTGTCCACGACACTTAATTTATTTATTAATAAATAAAAGTCAGTAGCGATTTGGCATATTACTAACCTCAAAATGTTGTGTCAGCTACTTCAAATAATTTGACATATGGGCGATACTGTAGAAAGTATCAATACAACGTACCGTTATAAATATATTGTTTTAAAATACTTAATATTAGAAAATATCGTTATGAAAAGTATCAATACTAAAAATTACAATATTTTATAGATACGATATATGTCGGAAACAAATTTCCTGAACAAAATACACAGATTTAATAGTTTATTTCATATTGTACCCCCATCTCTAGTCGTGAATTATGAACCATAATACACTACAGTTAATATATGGGTACCATATACCTTTAGTTAGGAGGTAAAATATTGACTTATTATTAGGTGGTCGTGGACAAATATATAAAACAGGAAAACAAAAACGTTTTAAAATAAAATAAAAATACACACATAAAACCTTAAAATGAATACCTAGCTTCATTTTCTAGGGTTAAACTATATGTTGCTCATATATAATCATTGGATTAGGTACCGATAGTAGTTAAGAGCAGATCGACACAAATGTAATAAATGAATGGGTTCTTTATATTTTGCAAACAAAACGTTGGTTTACTTAAAAAAAGAGTTGATATAACGAAAACTTCCAAATGGAAACCATTTGGTATAATATAAGCTATAAAAATTTTAAAATCGGTAAGCACGAGCTTTGTAAGTTGGCTTTGATATTAAAAACAAATTTTTGTATTTGAAATGCTTAATTCCTCGAATAATTAAGTATGATAGTTCAAACTAACCAGTTCGCAGTACTTATAGACCCTAATCTATTTTTTCAATTGTTTGTATTTTTTTTCTATATTTAAAATGTCATATTTTTTCAACTGAAATGGATCTGCGCCTAAAAACTCTATAGGTCCGTAGAAGAGAAATTTTTTTTCAACAAAAGCATTATCCGTCGGTGCCTATAGCCTGGGAAGTAGATGTTTCTTCTTGGTTGAATGGTCACTGTTTTTGGAAAATATCTCGGAAAATATTTTTCAAAACTTACAAAGCGTTGGAATAATTTTATTTATTCTGCGATATCTATTGGTAGCGCGCTTTATTAAATACGACAATATTACAGGGCACTGTAATAATACTTTATACCGAGTATACGTCATAGATCTACAAAAAACAAAATTACGTACGCGAGTAGTGTACTAATCCATCTGAATTGTTCTTCATTCGGTTCCTCCCGAGCAGATCAAATTTGTCGGTTCGTGAATTTGTTTTTCTCATTTTGGGTAACGCCCTTAGTTAGTGTTGTGGTTTATTTTTAAATTGTAAAATAAAACAACGCGCTATTATACCCTTAGCATAATTCACGACACAGACAATGAAGTACCACCTAACTACCTACCTACCTACTCAATGTTTTTGAAACTGATTTTACTATTTATCCAGCCAACTTACAGCTTCTTATCGCACACAGTGCTGATGTACGGTAACTCATGGCAAAATCCAGCAACTTTTTATTGTTCAAATTTCACTTACTATTACTACTCTATTTTGTTGTTTATTGTACGTGGCATTATTGATAAAATGTGTTCTTCGGTGTGTTCTTCATATTCCCATTTTGAAGCTAATTATTATTCAAACTGATACTTCGGGTTAACGGTTAAACACGGAATTACATTTAATTAAGACTAATACATTTTTTGTCGCAATAAATATGATCTTAGCCACTTAAAAATAATCAAATAAAATCGAGCCCATAATACTTTGAAATCTAAATACTTATTACACCGCTCGTTACACCTAGGAGTACACTAACCGTGAAAGTATTATATGTATATATAAATATATACACCAAAACACACAAAAAACAGAAAAGTTTCAACAAATTATTCGCTCCTTGTTTTATGTATTTCTTTTACGAATCGTTTACCTAAGATTGTGACCACACTCCTCACGGTTTTTTTGTATTGTCATTGTTATACGCGTCATGCAATGGTCATGCATGCGTTGCATTGCCTAGTCTGTTTTAGCGACGAGTTTGGCGGTAATTTTTCACAGTAATTCCTAGCTAATGCCAAGTAATTCCTAGTAATGTCTACTAATTCCCCAGTAATGCCCACTAATTCCCCAGTAATGCCCACTAATTCCCCAGTAATGCCTCTAATTCCCAGTAATGCCCAGTAATTTCCAGAATGTGTACACCGCAATGCCCCAGCGGTTTGCCCCTCGGTGTAAGGTGGGTTGTAAGCCACCAGTTCATGTATGAAAGCAGGGCTGAAGTGCTCGATTATTTGTGGTTCGTGTCATTCAGGCCCCTGTACAAATTAGAAAGATGTGGAAAATGAAGATATGATATGCGAACAAGAAGAGGTACAGGGAGACATAAGTTTAGTTGAAGGTCAGGAGGCAACAGTTCAGGGAGAGGTAGATGTGGGAGGAACAAAGCTAGAGGACAGTGTTAAAGAATTGGAACAAGGCGCAAATTATGTTTCCAGCCTGCGATATATAAACGAAGAAAAAGAAAACAAGAGTGAGTGGTGATTAACTGATAGATAATTGTTCATATCGTTGTTATACATGTTTAATTTTTCATATATTTCTCAAGAATAAAATATATTTTAAAAAAAAGTGCAATAATATTTTATTGCAAAAATTTGCGATTTTTTGCAAATTTGTAAAAATGTGCAATTTATTATCGAGCATCAATGCGGACGCTTGAATCTCCCAAAAATTTCTGGTTCTCGCCAGGCAAACCCGCGGACCTTGGGGTTCCCGCTACATACGGAAAGTTATTTTCGCAATTTTAGCGTCTACTTTCAATCCTTTTCGCACACAATCACTCCTATGATTGGCCTGTTCAATAAAAGCAGGCCAGGGTTTAATTTTAAAGAAATCGATAACTTTTTTGACCCCGAGAGTGGGTAAGAGATCGATCATTTTCATGTTTCTTTTCATGGCCTTAATTATTTCGCGGTTGCGAAAATGCAAGGTGGCGCCATCTACCATAGATGCCTGGAGGCCTAAACATAGAAATTTTTAGGGTCCCTCATCCCAGATTTTGGGCTGGAAGCGTCAGTTGTTAAGTTTCAGAAAACTGCGAACTTTTCAACCACCATTTTTGCAAAAAATATTGGTATAACGAAAAAAATCGAAGAGACAACTTTTGTAGGTAATGAACTGCTTTTCATTTTTTGTCGGAACAAAAATTCTTTAGGGATCGTAGTTCGGGAGATATCGGCGGAAAACGGATTTTCGGGATCTCTAGAGCCATTTTCCGACCCTCCCACAAATTTCAGGTACCTGACATTTTGGGGGTTCAATGTACCTACTATTACCTGCAAATTGAAAAAAAAAATTCTTGCTGGACCAGATGCCCATGTTGACGGTATTTTTCGCTTTCATTTACTGGACTATTATGAGTTATTCGCGATTGAAAATGTATACAATTAAACCATTGATTCCCAAAGTGGTCCAGAGATACTGGACGAGGGCCTACGTTTGCGTTGAAGTTGGATCTAATTTTCACATTTTTTGTCGAGTTTTGGGAATTTGGTAGAAATGTAGCTCAATCAGGAACATCAAAATTTTGAAAGTGGTCTATGAGAGAAAAAAAATTGGTTAAAAAACAACGTTTTTGAACGGTTTTTCCAGATATATTGGAAAACTTTATAGTTCACAAAAAATATAGGAAACAACATTGAAGCTTATGAAAAAGAGGATAATATGATTGGACTTTGATTCATTAATGATAGTGTGATAGTTACTGAGATAGGTTCAAATTATGTGTTTGAACTATAATTTCTTTCTGGAACAAACCGCTCATTTTTGGATCAGCCGATTATAAAAAAATCATGTGAAAAGAAAGAAACATGTATTTTTTCATCAAGACTATGCACCTGCTTACAAAAGTCTTTCAACCATTCAGTTGCTTGAGTATTCACCAGGAACTGTTCCCTGTGCAAGCACGGGCGTAGCCAGGTTTTAGTATCGGGGAGAGGGTCAAGGAAATAAAACGACTGAAAGTAGATAAAATAACCCTTATACAGTTTGGTCCGTAAGTAATGGACCAAACTGAAATGGAAGATTCTTGGCCTAAAAACATTAAAATCAGACGCAACTTCCCTCAATAAAATATTAATGGTTAAAAAGATACAGGATGACAAAGTTGAAATGTTAAAAATGTTTTTTCTCAGTAAATTGTAATATTTTGGATATACAAATATTAAAATTTGAAGATGGGGGTTTCAGGGCCTTGGAAATGATAATATGGTATCCATTTCGATGTATTTTCTAGAGGGCGCCACAAAACCTGTGTTGCTGGTGTAACTATGCGATTAACTTATTTATCGTTGAGGGTATCCCTCTATTTATTGTAAAATATTGAAACTGCATTATTTTTGCTACAAAAAGTATACCTATCATTATTTTCAAAAGTTACTGGTTTTCGAGATATTCGAATTTTTAAACCCCCCTTCATAATTTTTATTTCATTTATTAGCACAAAAATGATAACGTTAGTAGGCGCTGATGTCAGCAAATTTATTATAAGCTATAATATTGCAAAAACATTAATAATTTGCAATAATTTTGCCATAATTTTCCTCAAGCATGTTGCTCCTTCTTCGGCGTCGGGCTGTTACTAAGCAATACGCTTTCAAAATCTACGACAATATTATTTCAAATTATCAATGTTGCTGCTATATTAGCTGATAATAAATTTGCTGACATCAGCGCCTACTAACGTTATCATTTTTGTGCTAATAATTAGAATAAAAATAATGTAGTGGTGTTCATCACGAAAATAAGTAGCTTTTGCGAATAATTATACATTTTTTGTCGCAAAAATAATGTAGTTTTAATATTTTTCAATAAATAGAGGGATACCGTTAACGATAAATAATTTAATCGCACAGTTACACCAACAACATAGGTTTTGTGGCGTCCCCTAGAAAATATCTTCCAATTTACTGAGAAAAAACATTTTTGACATTTCAACTTTGCCACCCTGTATCTTTCTTATCATCAATATTTTATTAAAGGAAGTTGCGTCAGATTGTAATATTCTTAGTCGATTAATCTTCTATTTCACTTTGGACCATTACTTACGGACCACAATGTATAAGAAAAATATTAAATATGTGAAAAATACATACAAAAAAAATCGTCTCGAAGGCATTGGGGCAGTCTTTTTTCGAGCAGTGGGACAATATAAACTATAAGCTAAATAAAAAAATAACACTTGCAATAATGTGTAAATATTTGGATATATTTTTTGGTCACACTTATCTAAGCATTCCAAAGCTGATTTTGGAGTATTAGAGATAAGAGTCCTAGCTGCTTTCCATACTTCAAGTTCTGCTTTGACGACATAATATGTACTTTTTTCGGGCCGCACTGCCGAATAAATATAAAATGGATGGATGGATTTCACATCCTGCCGCAAAATTTGACAATAACACACCAAATAGTTAATATCTGAATTTTTCGGGGGGGGAGGAGGGTTGAGATTAATATGATTTCAGAAAACTCGAGGAGCTTTAGGAATCATATACAGGCCTGGAATAAAATTATAACTGCGTCGACCTAGGCTTATGAAGCTTTTAGGAAATTAAATTCTATATATGAATATATTTGTTTTATTGTCTTTTATTCGATTGCGCGGAATTTTCTACCGACCTATATACCTATCCTTGAAAATTTCAAATAAATATATAATGATTTGAGTACAGTACTGGACGTTGATCTGGCCAAATAATGCATCGCGACGTCCGTCGTCTATGTCGACATAGTATAATCGGCGTTTAGTCAAGAGTTCCCATTTCTATAAATAGTGAAAAGAAATTCACGCATCCCTAGTTTATTCTTGTTCCTCATTAGACCAGGACGTCTTAAATTAATCTTTCAAGGCTGCAGTATTAGACTGAATAAATGTGCACAAAAAGTTTCTTTGACCCAAAATTTCAGCTCGATATCCTAAAAATTTAGCTGGCACAGTGGGGGGTCCCATTTCCCATTTAAAATACGCTGAAAGACAATTTCATTTTTTTTATTGGTGAACCATTTTACCTATTTAAAGCACGCCTCAGCCTGTTTAAATCGAACTTTAAAAAACGCGCGTGTTTTAAAGTTACCGTGGCAACATCAACAGCTCAAGAAACGAAGTCTAAATCTATGGTCTAAATCATGTCCAAATGACATTTTTTTATTATTGATCTGACAGGAGTAGTTTGTAACGTCAAAACTTTCATTCGAACAATATTTAACAATGTCAAATTTATAAATTAAAATGGAAAGTGCCGTTGGTATTGTTTGAAATATTAATATTTCGATTTTTCAAATCTTGGGAAGTCACAGCATCCGTCTTTTTGCATTCTATTATACTTTTATGGTGAACGGTTACTTTTATAAGTACCTAATTGTCGCTCTGACTCCGTGAAATTGGGTAATCTTTTTTTTTGGACATGCTCAGATGCAAACAACTCAACAAAGCACAACATGGACGAATTAAAAATAACAGTACCACAATTTTGACACTGACAAGTTAAATTTTTCACGATGTTGTCAGAGTAAGCTTACGGTAAAATAGAAAAATAATAACTTTCACCTCTATATTCTTGATTCAGTGTGTTATAACAAAATATGCCAATAAAATTAATAATATGTATATTTCATGTAACGGGTGATCCTCCTTACACCGAATTAAAATGAGGAATTTACACTCTGACAACATTACACTCACGTTCATAACCCGAACAAGGTTGTCAAATGCTCAATTACACTTAGCCTCCAGTTAGCTAGCTGTCAGTTATGTGGTTCATTGATAAACGCTTTCTATTGTAACCGAGACTTTGACTGGTGGCTAGAGATAGCTGAAGGCTACGTAGCTGACAGATTTAACCGGGCATTGATAAACCCGCCTTAAGTCAAAGTGAGCTGAGATCACAGACATATAAAAAACAATAGACAGAGTTGTTTACAAAATGTGTATGTGCCAACATTAATTCTTACTTTACTAACGCAGCGTTGTCAGATGAATAATATAAAATTACTTTTAATACTTCATACTATTATTTAATATTTCTCTACAAACAGAATATATTTTTGCATGTAAATATGTGTGGAAATTTGTTATTTGTTGAGTTTGAATCTCTTAAATTTTATTTTACATACAAGGTAGTATAGTATAATTTCCGCTCATCTTTTAAAATTTTGCGAAGTCCGGCAACGCCGCTAGCAAAATACCTCAACAAGCAGCCGCCATATTCCAATATCATTTCATTGATATTTAAAGTGGTAAGTACTGTGTTTATGATTTATTTGCGTGTATTTCACCTAATTTAGTATTTACTAGTGAAGCAGAGGTGTTAAAAAATTAAAACTATGGTGAGACAGTGTGTGGTGTGCCGGAAAATCGACTATTTGAACCCTAACCTATCTTTTCACTGGTAAGTTGTAGTAAATAAGTTAGTCATAGGCGGGTATGTGAATCCTTTTTTCACACAATCTGAATTGGCTTGATAAGGAGAAAATTGGGTGAAATTACCACTCACATACTTACACATATTTAAGCAGATTGTAGAAAATAAACATAAGATGCTGCACATACCTATATATAAAAAAAATGTCTATGATGCTTACCTGTAGGAAGCATTAGACAAGTAGTTCAGGAATTTGGATAGACTGAGAGTTTTCAGGTATTAAAAACTTCATGTGAGGCTTGCTTTGATAGGCGACTACTTACTGTACCTAATAGGTTGCTGTTACATTTTGTATAGGTGCTAGGAGTTACCTATGTACTTTTATTCCTAGCTATAATTTACAATTTACTGGTGGTTTCACCTCATATCACAATACCTCTACTACAACACCATTATCTTCAGAAATCCTGTTAGTAGTAAATAATGGGTAAACAGCTAGCCACTGTTGTGTACCTATAATTTTCCAATGATTTCTTCTAGTTTTCCGGTAAGCCAAGCTCGAAGAAATACCTGGATGGAAATACTTGGATTCCAACCAGATAAAAAATTACCAAAGAGGCCAGAAGTATGTTCTGATCATTTTGAAGAAAATTATTTTACACAAAGGACCAATGGAACAAAAATGTTAAGGAGAGATGCAGTTCCTTATTTCGCAATCAATGACTCAACTTTGACGATGTAACTACTTGTAAAATAAATATGTATTATTTTGTAATTATTTTTATTTCATAAACCTCACAAGAATTTGTATTACCTAGAAGAGCAAAATTAATATAAACTACAATATACATTACTTTTACTGATAATTTTGAAGTTGTTTTAAAAAATGAAATGAAATTGAATTTTTTTATCAGCAGTAACAAATTTTGATATTTATACTAATTTTTGTTGCACAGTTGTTTATTAAATTTTAATTTAAAAAATCGAAAATATTGTGAAAAAATTCCCGAATTGAGTCTATTCAATCATTCGCCCCCGTTGTTTCTCCGTCTATGGTGTTTATCTGTCGGCCGCCATATTCCAACAATGGTCATATGCTTTGCCTCTTCACCGCCCCTGATCATAACAATGTTGGAGTATAAACATTTCGTATTTTATGAATGAATAGCTCTGTCTATTGTTTTTTATATGTCTGTGGCTGAGATGAAGTAAGATGAATTGAGGCAAATTTATATCTAAAAAGAATGCATGACAGTCACAGATCACAATTGTAACATATACCTCGGATTATACCACAAAAATTTAGTTTATACACATATACAATTTTTTTTTTCAACAGGCACTGAAAGTACCATAAATGGCAATTATTAAAGCAATTCTTATTTAAAAGAACATTAACCACACTTTTAAGATAGATGTGACATGAGACATCAGCAAATATCCGGTACAGATCGCAAAAAGCGAAAAGTCGCGCGTGTTTTAGAGACCTTAATATCCACTTATACTTTAATATACTATTTTTTCTCACCAGTATGACCCTTAGGGTTAAAGTTATTGCCGGTAGATTTGTCAAGGACATGAATAATGTTCACAACAAAAATATAGGAAAAAAATTCACCAAAATTAATTTTAACCCATGCGGCATTCGGTAAGAAAATTTCATATCTTCATGGATTAATTAATGTGAAAATTTTTTGACAATTCCAAAAACCAATAAAATTTCCTCATTTTATATCATATGAACAATCTCAGCCAATCATGTCAACATTACACTGAAAACAGACCATGGGCAATTTTCACACGTTGCTATAGATACATATTGATTTATTTCGATTTTGAAGTTTCGAATATTTAATATTTCGAAATGTCACGATTTGGTTGTAATACTGAAACAAAAAATTTTCTATCCGAATAACCCTCGGACATTGATAAATGCTCAAAAATTTTATGACAACTTTCTCAAGCTTGTTGCTTATAGTCCGGGAGGTAGTGTCACTTTTTTAGCAGTCATTTTATGCACCATGAAATTCACTCAATAATGTTGTCTTTATAGTAGTAACTACCAAACCGAGCGTCAGATCGCGCGACCGCGGTGGGTAGAGTCGGTGTGAACTACGGAACATCACTAATAATTTAAAAAAAAAGTTATTTTATGCACCTTATAATTTTTACGATTAATTTTTCACGCAGTATATTTAACTAAAAAAGTCGTCAGACCCTGATCTGCGGGTGGATTCTTCGTCAGTCACGCGTAGTAACGTATCTTGAATTTGAAAAAAAAAAGTAATAGTATGCAGTTTGAAACTTTTCCAGTTGATAGTTTGTAGTATAAAAAGGAAAAAAATAATCGTCAGACGTTGTGGAAATTGTGGAAAACCCGTCAGTCGATCATTCAAAGTGCATTTCAGCTTTCGGAAAAAATTAAGCGCGTGGCATCTTTTGCGGTCCAACTGACGGACTTTCCACCACATTCATGTCATCTGACGATTATATTTATGTTTTTTAAACAAACGACTATTTCTGGAAAAAATTTCAGGTTGCATACAATGATTGATAAAATAAAAGAAAGATAATATATTCATGATTAATAGAAAGACTGGAAATGATTGTCAATATTATGAAAATGATTATAAAGGTTTCTAGAGTAAGAATTTATTTTACAAATAATATATGAATGAAATCGTATAAATTAATACTAAAAACGTAAAAAATTATTAATCTGATTCTTCATATTCACTATCAGAATCACTCTCACTTAGTGAACTTTCATCGCTGCTTTCTTCCAATCCACTTTCATCACAATCTTGAGATTCATCATCATCTTGCGAATTCGTTTCGCCTGAATGATCTGAAAGAATGCATGAATATGAAGTGGAGGTTAAAGATTAACAATTCAATGTCAGAGAAAAATATGATAAATACCTATAATATCATTGCTTTCATCTTCGATAGTATTCGTGATGCTACTTATCGGAGGCAATTGATCTCCTTCGAACCATTTGAAAACATATTTATTATTCTCTTCTTTCCATCCATAATCAGTTGGAGTTGAATAAGTAGGTGTTTGATGAGATGCGCGAGTCCATAATTGAGCGATATAACTGCTTCTCAATAATTGCTGTTGCAATTCTGAATGACACGGTGGAAGAGTAGAACCCTCGAATCCTTTATTAACTTTCAAAATATCTTCATTTTTTTTTATTTTGTATGTTTTCATGAATGCTGCTACCCTTGATAAATTTACATCATTTATATTATTAAAACAATACATACGGCAAACAAATTCTTCCAATACTGCGAAATTTTCTCGAAAGTTTGGATTCAATTCTTTAGATAATTCAATGAATGCCTGTATGTAACGGTTTGATTTCTTTAGTAAATCAAATGGTCTTTTCTTTCCTCTTCTGAAAAACGCAGGGTTGAAGTCACAACCTGTGAGAGCATGAAAACCTGGTAAAGATTTACATAAATCACTACCTAATTTTTCGAATAATTTGGTGATGTTTATGTATCTGCGTGCGTTTCCAGTACCAAGTAGCATAGAGATTTCTAATTTATGATGTAATGCATCCATGTTCCCAAGCATAATTACCAATATATCGGTATCAGAGCATCTTATAGTTACATGAGCTTCAAAATCCAGCTTGCACACATGAAAAATTATTTTAGTATCTGCCTCTTCGTGATCGGGGCACGTTAAATGACTCTCTTCCGTTCTTATAACTTTGTCATTAATTACTTCATACTTATAACATTTTTCGTAATTTACATATAAGATTTTCCCTGAAATGAAAGGAGCCAGATGATCATTTTTCCAATCGTCACATAGGAATTTGACTAGTGCATCTTTAAAATATATATTCTGTAAATCACTAGTAAAACTACTTGATCGTTTTTGGTCAGGTCCATTGATAACAAATCTAATTCCTTCTATTCTACCTCTCATTAGATGTTCATTATCCTTGATGGATGGCGAAAAATACCGATCGAAAGCAATAATAACAGTCTTTGCATTTGTATTCATGATATCAACTAGAATTTTTTTCGAAATATTACCGAAGGAAACAGGAATATCTCTCGACGAATGAATCATGAAAAAACCATCATAGATTATGACGTCACATTTTTCAGGTTCTGTACTTTGTACTTCTTTCTCTAACAAATGCGTTAGTACTGACTTCTCAGTTTTGCAAATAGCACCATCCGCATGACAAAAAGCAAGTGGAATTGGAGTGAGTGGATATGATAATACGATATCAATATTCAGTGTACTTTCCAGAGACATTCGCAGCAATTTTCCAAAGAGATCTCTCTGCATTTTTACTTCAAGTAGTTTTCCATTCACTATCATTTTTCTTTTTTCAACAGAATCAACAAACGTTGTTATTTTATTCTTCTTGATAGCTTTTTCGAATCTTAGATTATCTTCTGAACATTCTCGTATGAACTTTTCCTGTTGTTCCTCACCTAAATTTCTCACATTGAGTAAAAAATGTTCAATTTTCTCATTTACAGCACGTCCAGTTGAAATATTATACAAATACTGTTTGTTCACATCTTCGGAAAATGGATTAACGTTTTGCTTAATATGAGAAATCAATGTTTGTAGTTGTTGCCTATGTTTTTTTATCCTACTGCTCTCAAGATCAGCGGTGATGTCTTGTGATGTTCGCAAATGCATTCTATCCATCACGTGAGTAATGATAGTTGACCGAATGCTATGACTTTTACACCAACGTTGCCTAGCCGCGATCCGCGATTGAATTTGTAAGATGACTTATTCCAGTCAGTTTATTTGCAGCATCGGCATTTATTGTTTGTTCTAAAGTTAAGTCGATGGCTTGCCTTGAAAAAGGTTTATCAGTTCTTTTTACGCCAAATGATCCCTGTTGCAACTGTAGTTGTAAGCCTGGATGAGATTCTTCCACTTTCAACAACTTTTCATGGTACAATACCAAATAGCGAGAATAATTCTGTTGATTGAAAGTGAAAAAAATACTCGATATCCTAGGAAGCATATATTTGAATAAATCAAATCAAGAGGATAAGTTTTTTTTCTACTATTCGTTTCAAAAACATTAAGTAACTGAATCATGAAAATTATGCTCATGATTTTTCAAAATTATTACCTTATACTTAATTAACTTATTTTTTTCCATTATTAATATGAAATTAATACTGAAAAATCTTATACAAAGTCATTGTATGCAACCTGAAATTTTTTCCAGAAATAGTCGTTTGTTTAAAAAACATAAATATAATCGTCAGATGACATGAATCTGGTGGAAAGTCCGTCAGTTGGACCGCAAAAGATGCCACGCGCTTAAATTTTTCCGAAAGCTGAAATGCACTTTGAATGATCGACTGACGGGTTTTCCACCATTTCCACAACGTCTGACGATTATTTTTTTCCTTTTTATACTACAAACTATCAACTGGAAAAGTTTCAAACTGCATACTATTACTTTTTTTTTTAAATTCAAGATACGTTACTACGCGTGACAGACGAAGAATCCACCCGCAGATCAGGGTCTGACGACTTTTTTAGTTAAATATACTACGTGAAAATTGAATCGTAAAAATTATAAAGTGCATAAAATAACTTTTTTTTTTTAATTATTAGTGATGTTTCGTAGCTCACTCTGACACTACCCACCGCTACTCGAGAGTCTGACGGACGGTTCAGTATTCAGGTATATGAAAACAACTTTTTTCAGTGAATTTCATTGTGCATAAAATGACTTGTTCAAAAGTGACACTACCTCCCGGACTATTATAGGCAACAGACCTCCGCCTACGGCCTCGGTCTGTTTCCAAGCAACAAGCTTTCGAAATCTGTCATAAGATTTTTTCGAACAATTATCAATGTCCTTGGGTTATTACTACTGAAAATAAAAGTTACTATGACTGTTGTAAGACAGATGCGGTAACGTCAAACCTTATTGAAATGACAATAGTAAATTATGCAACGATCATGTAATGATGGTTATTAATACACAAGCATTAACCGGGAGTGTGAGTGTATTAATAACCGTTGCATACACTATTTTTTCTATGAAGAAATTTGATTTTAAAAAAATATAAAAAAATGTACTACCCGGGACTTGAACCCGGAATGTACAGATCGAAAAAAACCTCATGCAGTTCCTTTACCTACTGCGCCACGGTACCACATGGTTGAAACGATAGCATAAAGCGTATAAGTATGTTATGTATACAATATTAGTAATAAATTATTGTAAACAAAAATTATATGTTTAAATATGTATTTGCCTTGGTTATTAAGTATTTTCGTTCTGGTGCTCGACATTTCTTATAAAAACTAACGCAAAAGATTTAAACTGTCATAAAACACTGTCAGACTGTCAAACATTCTACAGAAAATATTGGGTCTGCCTACTTGGGTATTTGAAAAGAAAAGACTAGATTTCTTTTGGTCAATTTTTCAGTTTTATAATGAAAACCAGTGTTATAATGAGTATCATTATGAAACTGAAAATTGGCATTTAATTAACAACTTAAAGTATAGGAGTAGAAAATAGTATATTACACACCGAGGTGGGAAGAGTTACATTACTGTCGAGAGATTAGTTAGTTAAACCAAAGATTACAGAATTAAATATAAGATGTTTCACTCGTTCGAATTTATCGCATAAAGCACCGATGCCGCTGGTGACTGTCTGGTGACTTGGATGGTACAGTACGTCGCTACGTCCTTACTTGCATTTAATTTGGCATATTATACGGGACGTCGCCCGTCGAGCGCTGTTATTTTAGAACGGTGTTTATAATTGGTTGCTCGTTTTTTATATTTATATTGTATAGATTTTTTAAATTTATTAATTAATTGTTGAAATGAGCAAAAAATCATATTAATATTTTTTTCTTTAACAGCAAAGCTTAAACTCTAAATATTTTGTAATATTTGCTAATACAAAATTTCGGATTTATTTTTATACTAGGGATATTATATAAACAAGTATATTAAGCAAGAAAACACAAAAAATTAACAGACTAATGAGATAAATATAAAGCATAAAGTTAGGCTTGTTCGCTGATGTGTACTGAAATTACGTTACTGGCCAACGTTTGGAGCGCGGGAGTGGGAAGAAATTTTTTGATCATTTTGAAGGCACAAACTGTATGGATGACGTAATCGAAGTTCTTTTAACTATTGATTCTGAACTAACAAAAGAATGCCTAGAACAGTTCACTTTTCCTACAGAAACTAAAAATATGCCTTTAAAAGTGTTTACAACAGATTACCAAAATCTATCAAGCCCAGAAGGAAATGCTTTAGCGTATGTTACGAGGTATTTGTTAAAAAAATGTCTAATACAACATTCATGTGAAACATGCTTAAAATTTGACCATTCGGCTGATAATTTAATAAACAGAGAAACTTTTTTCTGTAAACTAAAAGCTTACACGACAAAGAAGGATGAATTTAGTGGCTTATGTGTACCATCAAGGGACATTGTTGAGAACGTTATTGCGACGGAAAATATATTTATCGAAAAATTCAATTCTATAGCTAACCAAAGGGGAATTGGTCAGTTCCTTTTGAACGAATTTACTAAATTTTCTTTTCATCATCCATGTAATCAATTTCCTTTCAAATATTATGCAAGTCTCCACACCAGAGTCCGTATATATTTTACTCTCAAATGTATATTGAAAGATTTGAAAAACAATAGATTAAATTTAACACATAAACCAAACTCCAAACTTAGTATTTTACAACATTTATAAATTTTTTTAATCAAGTCCTGCAGCTGCTTCTCTTTTTACTGTTTTAACCTTGTCAATCCAAAAAATACGCGTTATTTGAAGATCAAAATTTAAGATTTAGTGGCCCTATTATTCTGGTGACTAATGAGTATTTTTAATTTAATTTGTGATAAATATCTGCTAGATTATCAATAAGTATCACAAAATTACCAAGATGCTGGATAAAAATTGTGAATTGATTCATTTTAAAAATTCAAGTTTATTTTGTACTTACCTTTTCAAATTCATATCCAGAACACTTTTCGAAATAATTAACATTTAAAAATGTATTCAACAAAAATGTATTCAACACGTCTACTTTTTGTATGTACTCTCGAGGCCAGAGCTATCAAGCACTGATTAGAGAATTGTAAAATCTTGTAATGTAAACAAATCAAGTATAATTAATAAAGAAATGTTTTCAAAAAAAAATAAACCTTTGTGATAAAGAATCCTATTAATTTAAATATATATTTCTCTAATTGCCCCTGTATAGCTTAAAATAAAATAAGATTTTCGAACTGTTCTGGTATCTACCGATCTCCTTATTGACAACAAAAGCGAATCGTAAACATAATTTATGAGAGCGGCGTCCGTTTCGGACGGCAACTTGAATCAAACCGTCCTAGAGTGAAATATCTTATATTTAATTCTGTAATCTTTGGTTAAACGAGACGCGAAGCGTCGAGGTTAACTATTATCTCGAGACAGGAATGAAACTTCCTACCGAGGTTTGTATACTATTTTATTTACAACCATAATATCCCGATCAAAATTAATAAATCCTTGTTTCGTTCTGAACAAACCTAAAATATTACATTTGACAACTACTGTCACCAATATAAATAAATGTAAGATAAAGTCGGATGGATATTAAGTTCGTGAATAATAAATCAAGAAAAAATTCCTCCGATGAAGAATTGATAAATTGTTCCCCTCCAGAATAGGTATTATAATAAACATCTAAAATAGATTAGCGATCACATTATTTTAGAGGGTGGGAAGTGATCGATGAGGGCGGGAAGTAGAGGTGTGTAATATGACACTTTCTAACCTTCAATGACGTTAGTAATGATAGCATTACATATATGGTTGTGAATAATAGTACATTGTTTACCGAGTGGGAAAAGTCTAACATTCCTGGACGACTGAGTCAAATGGCCAAATACGAGTCTGACTCGCACACGAAGCCCCCCTCAAATCTTATTTCATTTTAATTTAATTATTCAATTTCAGAATTCAATAATATAACTCAATATGCTGTGAATATTTCAAGCCTCTATCTGTTGCCGTTATCAATATCAATCAAAATAATCACGTTTGTTGTGTGGGAGCCCCCCTAAATATCTAAATATTTGTTTTCTTTTATTTTTTTTAGTATTTGCTGTTATAGATGCATCAGAAATACATCATCTGTTACAATTTCAACTATAACGGTTCATGATATACAGCCTGGTGACAGACTTACTGACAGCGGAGTCTTAGTAATAGGGTCCGTTTTTTACCCTTCAGCCCAAATATCAAATCTACCTATAAATCAATAAAAAAAATATTTCGGAATTCTAATTTTTTCCCCTTTTTTCTACGCGATTTTTTTCCAACCACGTTTGGAAAAAAACTAGAGCAATTTGTGGTAGAGAACTTAATTTCCCGCAAATACATTCAAACGAAAATTTAAAAAGTTATATTCATAACAAAAAATTTTTGGAACTTTAGTTCTTTACGTCAAGTTATGTTTGAGCGACCGGGGGTCGAGACGCAAAATATCTGACCGTTACGCGTTACGCTACGTTATGCTACGTTATGCTACGTTGCTTCGTTATGTGCCTTACTTGCGTGCTTGTGCTCTCCGCCGTAGGCGGAGTGCTCAATCGTTCAAGTGCGATATGGACAATCCACACGAGTCGAACAGCATATTTTTTCTACGACCAATTAAGAAAAATCTAGAAAATAAAAATTTCTATAAACTGTAATATAACTTCAAATTGAAAATTTAACAATTCAATTTTATGTTTTCACTAATTTTTTTGTGGTAAACGTACAGTTCTTGAATGTCCAATTTGTATAATGCTACGGTTTCCCTTTTTAAATATACGATGCTGTTATAAGTAGATGTTGCCAGTCGGACTCCCTCATGAAGGGTACCGTACCATTATCTATAATAATGAATATTCTGCTAAATATTTCAAACGTCTACCTGTTGTCGTTATTAATATCAAGCAGAATAATTATTTAAAAATTGAATTAACAATAAAAAAAACTTCCTCACGGGGAATCGAACCCGGGTCTACCGCGTGAGAGTCTGGTATGCTTACTACTCTACCACCAAAAAATATGCAAATCGTTTATCTATAACGTCAAATGTATTAGATACTGTTTGCTTAAAAGGAACTAAAGTTCCTACCGAGTGTCCTGCGACACGTTCTACCTTTTTAAATGGTAAAGGGGACCCACCCATACGCCAACTCAGTTTGTGGAATATTGAGCTGAAATTTTGGGAGACTTTTTTTGTGGGTCAAAGCAAAAATTTCTACCACTTTGTAGTAAAGAACGAGACGCCAAATCTCAGGAATGGTGATCTTCAAAAAAATCATGAGGACTACTCTTCTAGATAATTTTAAAATCTATAACTTCGATCTGGGGTACTTTTTTGATAAAACCCACCGTTTTCGAAAAAAAATCCAAAAAACCTGAAATTTTGAACTTTACCCCGAATAACTTTTTTAGCATACATGGGGACTTTATTTCTAATTGTGAACCTAAGGTATCCACCAACATTCTGTTCTAATTTGACCGCACTACCAGCGGAAACTAACTACATGCATTTCCCAACCCTATGGAGTACTTAAAAAATATAGTCGCGACATCTTTGACGCGGAAGTAAGTGAAAAGTAAATCCGTCTAGCACCTACGAAAATAGAAAGATCGGGGGGAAATTATGGGAAATGCCGTTGCTTTCCTGCGGATGTAAGTGAACGCATTTTTCTTTTTTGATAAGAATTCGTCTGGGAACTTTCGATGAATCATTCCACCACGTCATATTTATTTCCATTTTTATAGAAATCGATTTTACAAAATCATTTTTGTAACAATTAAATCGGGTGCAACGTACGGAAAATATTTTGTTTCAGCACTAGTTGCACACTATAGTTTTCCGACGACCTACCTAAAAAAAATATTTTAATATCTTCTAGTAGCAATTCTTTCCTCGTTTCTCTTGCAAATCATAATAGACCGATTAAGCCTCTAAAAGGGCTTACTTCTGGTGTCTTGTGCTCACGGCCTGTAAATTTCTGCTTGTTACATAATGTTTTTCAAGTAGGTCGTCGGAAAATGTTTTATTTATATTGATGTTTTTATTAAACATGACAATAGTGGATAACAATCAGAAAAAAGTACCCACAACTGTGTTAGATGAAATATTTAAACAACAGAACAAATACTTTGTCTCCCACCGTACCGTTATGAACGGAATCCAATCGAGTTAATCTAAAGGTATAGTACATTCAATAGCTTTCTTGGTGTGCGCTATCGTTTGTGACGTATAATATCCGGGTTTTCGGTATGTAGTTTATTTTATTTGCTATTTTGACATAGCTAACCTTAGATTTGTTTCAGCCAAATTCGAAAAGGCTATGAAATCAATAATTTCAAAATGCTGATGTTTTTACGTGTATCTAGGCATATTTTTGTACTATTCACATAAATATAACATCAAGATTAATATTCACTTTTCATAAATAATAAATAATTGACCGTCAACAACAAAGTAAAGACCTGACGAAAACTGTCAGAGGGACATTAGAAAAAGACGTAAGACACATTGCCGCTACGAAAGATACGTCTGCATCCTATTTTGAATATTGTAATTTCTCCCGATTGATAGGTTGCGCTTGCGCGTATTCTAAACATCAACGAATCAATTTTTTAAGTCAAACATTAGGGTTAACGTTTGTAATACATTTAAGCTGTTCATTATTGTTATATTTTGATTAGGATAAGCCATTCTCGAGCGCGATTTTTTTAACTTTTTTTTTAAATATAATCTAAAACTTACTAAAAAAACAAAATCTGCCGGTTTCCGCATGACCGGAAGTGTGGAGGAGCCTTTCGAAAAACGCGTTGCGGCATATAAGTCGCGAACGATACATTTTACAAAAAAAAGGTAATTTAATTTTACACAAAAAAGGTTTCTTTACATTTTTGTCCAAAGTTGAAACTTTTGGACTTAAAGCATCATGAAAACTCAAACTGCCCTTTTTGAGTATATCTCGAAAACGAAGGGTGTTGAAAAAAATTGATATGGAACAACGATGATTAAATTATGTAACTTTTATTATATCTCAAATTTTTTTTCCTGAAGCTTCTGGACAATTTTCGTGAATTTGGAAAAAGTTACGCGTATCTGTATACAAAAGTATTAACATGTACAGTTTCATTTATTTATATTATTCAATAGCCTGTTGATCCTCAAACTACGAGGCTTGTTCAACTGAAACCCATCTTTGGTCAGGTTAGGCTTGGAAACAATTGTAATCATTCAACTGACGTTTTCCAACATTAGTAGTGTATGCAAACGTCACACTGATCTGTTTAATTCGTTTATATTTGACAGCGATTTTAAGTATTGTGACTTTGAAATGGCGTTTGTTGTTAACAGTCCGTCCAAATGTGATAAGCGTGCGGTCATTCAATTTTTGTGTGCTGAAGGTGTGAAAGAAAATCTGCAACGAAAGAAATGGAGGATATTAGAGCATCCACACTATTGGCCCGATTTATCGCCTTGCGATTTTCACATCTTTGGGCCACTAAAAAAGGCGTTAAAAGGTAACCGTTTTCAGTCGGACGCAGAAGTACAAAACGCTGTGAAAGAATTCTTCCAGCAGCAGCCACAAGAATTCTATATAAGCAGGGTATACATCGGTTGGTGAAACAGTTGGATATGTGCCTCAATTGTAGTGGTAGTTATTTGTAACTGTACTTGTCAATAAATTTTTCCTGGACCAAAGATGGGTTTCAATTGAACAAGCTGTGTATTTTTTGAACGTACCGTAAGCAAAAGAATTGAATCAAAAAAGAGGAATGTGCCAACATGTAATACAGAACTTTTTCGGTCAGATTAAGAGAACCCACCAACATTTTTGTCAGATTAAGAAAATATGCTTTCAGGACACCGAGATAAACCTCTCCTATGAAAATCTGACGCGCTCGAGTATTTCAAAAGAACTTTTTTTTGCATTTTCAAAAATTTGTCGTAACTTATCGTCACGCCGAAATCGTCAGTTTTTTTAAAGGAAACTTCCTTGGGGTCTACTTAACACCCCTTCCGAAAATCTGACGCGCTCGAGTAAATTTTTTTTTTTCGGATTTTTGACTACTTTATATGCCTACCCCCACCACGCAAACCGGCAGATTAGTATACCACAGTATACCAAAACAGTAGTGCGTCTCAACTTCGCGCATCGGTTGTGCGCAGTTCGCCATTTCGGTTTAGAAACCTCTCAAGTTCGGCAAGGACGAGGACGGAGTATTTTCTACTTCGGTTTAGGGACAGTGTAGTTTGGTTTAGTCGCGTAAGCAGTGGCGTAGTGTGAATTAAATTTTTTTAGTTACAGTAATCAAATAAGAGGAATAAAAATAATGCAGGAGTGGTTTGGGCTGCAAAGAACTGTAAAAGTAAATCATATTTGTATATGAAAAAAAAGTTATTTTAAATTTCCCTGTTCTGTTTTATTTATTATAAATTTATATATAAGAGTTCGATTTTATTATACACTTAAATAGAAATACGCATAAATAGAAATTTCAAAAAAGATATTAAAGAAAGAAAGCAAGGAATTTATTGATCTTTACAAAAAGGTATACAATGTTATGCCAGTTACTTCTATAAATAAACAAACACAACATGTTTAGACACGTTATTACACACTGAAAGTTTGAAATTAATTTACATAAATCCAACATGATTACATTTATTTTACAATTAAAATGGAATTTTATTTATTTAATTAAATTTAAAAGAGTGAATCAATCTTCATATGAAGATCTGGACCATTCAAAATCGATTCTTCAATCTCATAAAATGCCTGCCCTACAAGCACCTGTTTTACTATAAATTTTAATTTCTTGAGTGTAAAATTTTTCCATAATACTGGAAGAGTGTTATACCTATATCTTACAGTAATAGAATTCTGTTTGCCAAGCAGTACCCTCCTGATTCATTTTCGTTAGTCTAATCAGGTTTTTGTATTTTGTATTATAGTTGTGTATCATTGATCCAGTGGTATAGGTACTTAATATGTTTATTTTTATGCACAAAAATGATAGCTTCAAAAATGTATAAACAAGGTATTGGGAGAATCTCTAATTTAATAAAAATAGGCCTTGCATGATCTCCAACATTATAATAATTATAAGTTAATTATTTGGCGTCATATTTAATGAAATGAAATCTTAATTTGTAATTAAATATTATTGGATTATGAAATTTAGCGAGGTATTTAATAAAAATCAATAAGTATATCCTCTGTTTTATTACAATTTGTTTTGCTATTGTTGCCGATTCTAAATTCTCTAGAGTTTTTTCCTTGTGACATGTTCAAATTGTTTATTATATAACCTTCACAACATTAATCTACTCAATAAAATTTTCTTCGAAACATAAATTTAACAACTTTGGATTATACTAATCCTTCCCTGTCCAAAAAGTAGAACTGTTAGTTAATACGGACCTCGTATCTAAACCCGAATGGCCGTTTCAAGGCCAAATAAAATTATTGCGCACAAGCGATGCGCGAGGCTGAGATGCACTACTGGTTGTTTTGGTAGATAGATAGATAGATAGATAGATAGATAAATTTATTAATCTTTGTGTATCATTTACATGACATAAGACAAGTCAAATACAGAATAGTAAGGTAAAAGTAGGTTAGACAGTAATAAACTTGATAAGAACATTAGTAGCAAACAATAAAATTACAAAACGGAGTAAAATTACGAGACTGATAAAGTATTGTTAAAATTTGAAGTAAAATTAAATAGACAAAATTACAGAAATTAAGTGTTATTGTTCCAGCCAATAAATTCGTCTAGAGAATAAAAACAACTTTAAACTTTTCTTAAATTTGTTAAAATGTTTTATTTCTTTGATTGAGTCAGGTAGCGAGTTAAAAAACTGACCTGCTGCATACATTGGAGACTTTTTTAGTTGAAATCGATTGAATCGATTTAGGTGGATATCATCTCTATTTCTCGTGTTATAATTATGGACTTCTCTATTTATTTGAAACTTACTCTTATCAAGAAAAGTGTAGGTTAACAATTTAAAGAGATAAATACTTGTGCAGGTCATGATGTCATTCTTCTTAAATGTATCTCTACAAGATTCGTTATACCTCAAGTTAAAAATTAGACGAATGAATCGCTTTTGAAGAATGAATATTCGCTCAAAATCTGTTGCTCGGCCCCACACAACTATATTGCAGCTGATAGCAGAGTATATAAAAGCATAATACAAGTTAAGTAGGTGACATTGATAAAAATTTGATTTTAGATTATTGAAAGCAAAATAGAGTTTATTTAGTTTTTTACAGAGAGAGTCAATTTGATGGTTAAAATTTAGTTTGGAATCTAATTCCATTCCAAGAAATTTAGTGTGCTCTACCGACTCAAACTTCCTATTGTTTAATGTAAAAATTAAGTTGTCGCCTTCCCTAAGAGGAGATGTGATTTGAATAAAAATGGTTTTACTTTCATTAATAATGAGGTGATTTTTTTGACACCAATGAATGAACTCAATCATGGTTATTTGTATTTTCCTAAGTAATTCATCTAAACTATCGGCTACGATTACAATCGTTGTGTCATCTGCATATATAAAAACGCGTCCATTTGTTATACTTAAGGGTAGGTCATTTATGTAGAGGAGAAATAAAAGTGGTCCTAATACTCCACCCTGTGGAGTTCCAATATAAGTACTAAACTCATCAGATAGCTCATCTTCAATCTGCACTTTGAGTGTTCTGCCCGACATGTATGAGTTGATCCACGATTGAATTGGTTCTCTAATGCCCATTGCTTCAAGTTTTATTGATAAGTAAGTGGGATTAATTGTGTCAAATGCACGGGTTAGGTCGAAAAATATTCCCACCAAATGATTATTTTGATCGATATTCTCATGGACATATTGTACAATGTCAATTGAAGCAGTTTCGATTGAATAATTCTGGCGAAAACCATGTTGGGATTGCGTGATTATACTATTGTGGTCTAAATAATTAACTAACCTCTTGTAAACAGCAGATTCAATAATTTTTGAGAAACAACTAAGTATACATATCATTCTGTAATTCTCGACACATTGAGGATCGTCTTTTTTAAATATAGGAATTGTTTTATTTATTTTAAGTTTTTTTGGGAACTGTCCCTGAGTGACTGATAAATTGGTAATGTGAGATAGTTGGATAGATATTGTTTCAACACATTCTTTTAATACAATAGCTGGTATTTCATCAATACCAGCAGAGTATTTCTTCTTAAGTGTTAGAATTATTTGTTTAATCTCATCCCCAGTGATCGGTGCAAAAAACATTGATTTCGGACCCCTCATCCTGCTTGATGTGCAAGAATTAAGGGGTAAATTTTGGTTTTTTATCTTCTCAGGAAGTGAATTTGCAAAGTAGTGACCGAATGCGTTTGCGACCTCTTTTTTTTCCGTTATGGTTGATCCATTGTTTAGCAAGATTATTTCTTTTTTTTGTTTTTCTCTCTCCAGTTTTGAGTTTACCAAATTCCACAAAGATTTAGCCTTATTATTTGAATTATTAATAACTCTAGAATGATATAGTTTTTTTTCATTGCAGATTTTTATATCGAGAGATTTTTTTTTGTTTTTTATAGTGCTCTGTTAAGGAAGGGTTATTCACTTTTTGTCTTAACCAGTTCAGGTCTTTTAATTGTTCAAGTTCAGAGTGTAGTTGACTCGAAAAGGGTACTTTATTTCCGTGTTTTGAGCGCTGCACTATTTTTTGCTTAGGAAACGCCACCTCGAAGCACCACTGGAAATGTAACATGAAATCATCAAACACATCATCAATGTCCCTCAATTCCACCACATCTCCAACTGATGGGTTTTCTCCGTATAAGGTTTTAAATTCTAATAGTGAGCTTGTATTGAATTTCCTTATTGAATTTATACGTGATGTTTGCTTAATTGGGATTTGTATAGGCCATGATAGCATTTGCGCCTGGTGATCCGATGCACCTAAACTGATCACCCTCGAGGTATGATTATCGATATTACTAACAACATAGTCTAGACCACTTGATGTTTGTCACTATACATTGCAATACGTGTTGGCTCGCTATATGATAATCTCAAATTGAACATTTCAAATATATCAAACAGCTGTTTTTTATAGCAACAATGACTGTCCCCAAAATCAATGTTAAAATCGCCGGTATATTAGTATACTGTGGTACGAATAACTGACGCGTTCGAGAATGCCCAAGTAACTGTTTTTTTAACAGTTTTGAAAAACCGTACACACGCCATACCCACCGCTAAAATGGTTTTTACCATACGAGCTTTTCTTTTCGAAATTACTTTATCTTTCAATTTTGATAGATCATTTAGCGACCTCGCCTCCCTAACTAATAGGGATTCCTGTACAAAACTGTCAAACGCGAGCTAACTTTTGCACCAAATAGCGTTCATAAAAAATAATAACAGATTTGGAAAGTTCGTTGAAAAATAAGTTAAAATACACTTTTAATTTTCTTAAATTCGCTCTGGCTTAATAAAAAAATTGATAGTTGTTTTAAAAAGTCGAACTCCATTTTCATACCACTTACGAATACTTTCAACCGCGTGGGAGATAACCAGACGGTTAAAAGCATGGGAAATTTAAAAGTCAAATGTGAAGTATCGCGGTTCAATTTTCCTTTGTGGTGTTTTTGTCCTTTATTGAAACCGTCTCCAATATTAGGTGCTGATACTATCGTTTCGTTGTTAACAGTTGCTATGTGAAAATTAGACAACCCACGCCACTTTGGAAGGTATCAATTTTACTTGAAGGATTGTGAATTGAAATTACCATTTTGGTTATAATCTGTGTGTTATCACATGGTTTTCTTTCTACTCGTTCGATTTGTTGGTTGCCTGTTATGCAATAAAACTATTTACATTGTTTTTAAGTTTAGTTATTTAAACCACTCTATTTTTCGCAGCGTAAATTATTTCGACAGTTTTTTCAGTACGTGATATTATATGATACTGTCATCAATGTCAAAAAGTGTCTCTTCTGTGCCCATTTGGTTGTATAGGTATTATATTGCACGAATAGGTATATTTTCTACTTGTAACTTTTGATGGAATATTTATGTCACAACATCATAAAGTATCTTGTTGAAATGTGAAAATACGAAATACTATTATTTAGTTTTGTGCAATGACAGTAACATCGAATTGTGTTTTTAAACGGCAGCCATTAGTTTAAAGTAGTAAATAAATATGGTTTTGTTTACATTCATTTATATAAATATAAATCAGTTGTTTGAGAATATTAAGTTGTCTGGTGTAGTTTAAATACGACTGCAAAGTACATTTACATACAAAAGATAACCAATTGAGTTTTCGAAGTACGGTGAGTGTCACAGAAAACAACACAATCACATTTTTTTTTTAGAAAAACGGCTTACAGGATCAAATCTTTAGTTTTCAAAGGCTATTCGAGCCTATCTGAGGAAACTATATTATAGGGTGGTCAAAAAATTAGGAGTTGTTAAAGAAATGTGATTTTTAACACCCTGTAAATACTAACCCCATACAGGGAGATTCTTCAGTGCGATAAAGTCTTATATCTTGTAAATCCTAAAAGATATTTCAATAAAATTTTGACCGATTGTAGCCAGCCCAAAGGCACATAGTTTAAAATTAGTCGCAATTGTATATCATGTTCCAGAACGCCGTGCTAGATAAAATCAATAAAACACCATATATTTTACTTCAATATTGAATTCTGCTTGACCTCGCTTTTCTATAATAACACACCCTGAATTTTATGTGTTTTGTTTGTTGGAAATTTTCAACAAGAAAACTGAAATATCACAAAAATTATTCAATTTGGGTATAGGGAATACTCAATCAAATTGTAGTACAGTACATTTAGGTACCCGTATAAAATACAGAGTGATCCACATAAAAAATGTGAAAACTATGTATTCGAGTTTGGTCTCGCCCTGTATACGGTTTCTTAGGCAGGTCTAGTGATACTAGACGACCATCCCAGTCGTATGGATGTGGAAGATTAATTTTAAATCGTGCAGTTTGAACGTCATTTCACTTTTAATATTATGTACAACACAAGTGGAAGTAAGTTGAGGTATATGGAAGTATGTGGAAGTTTGGTGGAAGTATGTGTAGAAGTTTAATACAGAAATCGGACGAAGTGCAGTGAAAATAACGAATTTAGAATTATTGAATAGGGCATTATACAGAGTGTTAATGAGTAGGTGTTACAAACTGAAAGATTGTGTAGAAAATGCAGGAATTTGCGTAAAATTTTCTGTCAACATGGGTCGTTGGAGCTTTAGTTTTCGAGATACAGGGTGTTGAAGTTACCCATACAACAGGTGAAATATCATAAAAATCAATGCTATTGAGTGTTTTCAGATATTATAAATTTTTGTGCTCGTTATGGAAGCGTGCTGCATTACAATAAGGTTGTATGTGAACTATCTTGAAAACAGTCCGCCCTACAAGAAAAACGTATGTGGAAGTTTGATGGAAGTATGTGGAAGTTTTTTCAAATGCGGAAGTAGGTGTACAAGATTTTTGCCGGCAGTTTACCCTTCGAAAAAAACAGTAAATTGATATCGAAAATAACAAGGTCAATTGTTTTGATTGGTGAATATTTGAACCTGCCTTGTAGCAGAAAATATCTAAAATTGTGTTGTTTCTTTATGAGCGTGTATCCAGATGAGACGTACCCAACCAGATCTATTATATACTTCATCCTACACATGAAAGCAAAAATTACAACCTGATTAGTGATCATGACCTTTCTTGTTTTAGATTTAATGATTGTTAAAAAATAAATCTTACTTTTTTTCTGTAGGACGTACACAATATTTTTGAATGATCACTTCTAGCACTGACTATAAACTAATTTTATATTTTCTCATATTATAAAACAATGTAATCGTTTATAATAAATTTGTACATACTTAAGATAACGTTATTTAATTAAAGCTTTTTTAAGAACAATACAATAGCATAATTAATGTCGTAATATTTCGTTTCACTTTGCAGTACTTTTTTACAAAAATTTTAACCTAATTGATTAAACTCAAAATAAAATTTGTTTTAGTTGCAAATTAAAATTTTGTTTTTAGTTTCAAGTACAGGGAGTTTCTTTAATGCAAAAATATTCAGTAGGTGATTGCCTGTATAAAATTATTATGGGTCTTTCCCATCACAAAATTTCCTCAGTCAGCCCGTTACAGATATACAGGGTGTCCCACGACGAGTTAAAACTATCTGTATATATGGCAAAATACTTTTAGTAAAATCATGAAAATTTCTACGTTTCGGTTTTCGGATGCGATCTTTTTAACTAAAATATTTTCAAAGATGGTAGACTTCCGGTTCCACCGGAAGTCGACTGTAACTTTGTTATTTCAAATGGAACACCCTGTATATTAATACATTTTTAAAATCTACGTAATATTTTAGTATACTTTTGTCTGAAAACTTTTTTCGAAAAATGCATATTTTTTGAGATTAATTTTTTTGGAAAAAATTTTACGGTTGCAGACCCTTACACATTATTTTTTTAAGAGGATACCCTTAAAGATATGAAAATGGTTTCTGTCCGGTTGCTTTAAGCAAGGTCAGACCTATTTGAATCTATGTTATGTCATTTTATACAGGGTGTGTATAAAAAGTGTTCAAAGTTTGTCTTCATAAATATCAAATTTCTTTATTTTTTTAAATAGAACCACCCGGTTTTTTTCTATTTAATTGCATTCAGGGGTAAAAAATATGGCAAATTCATGTATACTTTCCTATACCTAAACCTTACCGTTATCCAGATATTAAATGTTTTCTGTAAATTTTTAGAGATGCAGGATATCTTACTGCAAATAAAGCACATATTATTATGTTCTTGTAACAACTTTTCCATATTCACCATGAATTAAAAGCAAATTTACATAATCTTTTTTATTTCTTAGTGCTTGTATCAACGAGTCAAAATAAAATTTAGACCAAACCTGCATCTCTCAAAATTTATAGAAAACATTCAATATCTGGATAACGGTAAGGTTTAGGTATAGGAAAGTATAAATAAATTTGCCTTATTTTTTACCCCTGAATGCATTAAAATGGAAAAAACCGGGTGGTATTATTTAAGAAAATTAAGAAATTTAATATTTATTGAGTTAAACTTCGAACATTTTTTATACACACCCAGTATAAAATAAAAAAAATTTCATCATAGATTCAAATACGTCTGACCTTGCTTAAAGCAACCGAACAGAATCCATTTTCATATCTTTAAGGGTATCCTCGTAAAAAAATCATTTACAAGGGTCTGCAACGGTCAAATTTCTTACAAAAAAATCAATAATTCAAAAAGTATGCATTTTTCGAAAAAAGTTTTCAGACAAAACTATACTAAAATGTTACGTAGATTTCAAAAATGTACTAATATACAGGGTGTTCAATTCAAAATAACAAAGTTGCAGTCGAAAATAGTAAAATTGAGTTTTTATTTGTTTTAAAATTTATGTAAAGACAAAAGCATTCAATTTTCTGCTTTCCGTGCACTAGCAATAACTAACCAACGGTATTTTCTCAACGTTGCTGCTAGATGGTGTGAACTCATCAACCCTTATTTATTTAATATAAAATTTTGTGAAATGACAATATTATTTAAAATCAGATAATATTCAAAGTATTTCTCAAAAACCATTGGATATCACAGTGTTAAAGGCAGTTGAAACATACTGGGTGGATGAGCTTGGATGTAATACATCTAATTGGCAGAAGTTATCAAATAAAAAATATGTAGTTTAATCTCAGATTAATACATACAGGTTGTTGTAGTATTACTCTGAGTCTGGAGTTTAATAATTTCTACATTTTAAGAATATTTTATTCGAGCAAAAAAATATACGATCTGGTAAATAGTGGGGAATGCAGCAAAGTAAAAGAGAACTCTTTAAAGGTTTTCCTAACTTTCGGAAATTTTTATTTCCATCATCAGGGAAACTACAAAAATTATATAGTATAATTACATGATTCTACTTACAATTTTGATGAGAATTGTTACTAAGGTGTACAAAAAATACATAGTTAATGATTAATATACTAAAATTTTAAAACTGTTGAAAATATAAAAATTATTACTAAACATAATTAAAAACTAGTAAAATTTAAATTAGTTCTATAGGGTTAGATATAAAATATAAATATATAAAAAATAGGATTTTACTTGGAAACTATAAACTTTCTAGGCCTCACATTATCAAATATAAATAATAAACATGATTTTTCTATATTTCACAAACCATCACATACAGACATTACAATTCATAATATCTTCTGTATGTTCCTTGTGGCATTACTTATTCTTTTTTCTTATTTTTCGGTATTGCTTTTATATTTTTTTTATTACGCTACCGAAACGTCGTAGTAGAAAAATATTGAATCAATATGGTGGTTTGATTCCCAACAAATAAGAAAAAACAATTCATAATAGTTCAGTCCACCCATTCAGTCATAAATTAGCTGCTTTCAATATTATGATAATAGACTTAATAGTTCCATTAAATACTGACAATAGGCATGATGACTGATTTTGAAAAACTACTCCACGATGTTCTCACGTATATACTTTATCTACAATAAATGTTATTTCTTTAAGAAAAAAAGTTTTTAAAGGAAAAATTCAACTTTGGAAAACACACTTCAAATTATGCGCCAAAAGCTAGAATAGTAATGGCGTCTGTCTATGACATCATCAATTCGTAAGTACGATTTATGGGAGATCTGTGTCGATAGTTTTTCTATGATCTGTGTCCTGTGGTAAAATCGTCAAAGTCAAACCATAGACAGATAGTAGGTTCGTTCCAACAAGCAATTCTGTTATCGTACGTAACCAGTAATTGAACTATTTAATGCGCATGCGTGGGAGAAATTAGTAAACTTACTGGTAATCTCTTACCAAACGGTTGGAACGTATTTTGAACTAGTTTAGTAGTTATTAGGGATACTTCTGTGAATACTTTGTCATCAAAAATTGATTTTAATATAATTGTGAATATATTTTATTGTATTAACATTAACCAGAAAATGAAAGTATAAAAACAAGACATTTTATTTGTAATTATAAAACCTTCAGGCTTGAAAATACATAAAAATGAATACAACGAATTTATAAAAAACCAAAATGGGCACTTTCAACCTAAAAATATCAAATTAGTGAAACTTAATACTAATAATATCACCTATATCAAAATATCACAAGAATAAAAGTATTTGTAACCTTGATAATTATGTAGGTAAATGGCAAAATTATAATATGTATGTTCTATTTCGACCCTTTCAATTATATTATCATAAGTATCAGCAGAATATAATGTGGTTTCGGAATCCATTCTTCCCTTTATTATTTTATCAACGACTACACAATGAAACTGTCAGTAAGAAACGGTGCACACTATTTTCAAAACAATTCAAAAACTAAAAACTCACTTTCATATCCTATTTATACATTCCATAAAAAGCAAATTTGACAGTTTAAGTTAAAAATGTTGCATTGCGCATGTTTCTTAGTTTTAGAACTGTCGATAATCGCTATCAAGCAAGAATCGTTTGAACGGTAATTTTACTGGTCCCCAAACGGGATGGAACAGAGAACTGATAGATAGTAATCGAGAGTTCTGAACCAGTAATTTTATGTGGTTGGAACGATTTGTTTCAACTGCGCATGTGTATTAGTAATATTACTGTAAATTACTGGTGGTTGGAACGAACCTTATATTTCTCTATGAGTCAAACTTCGAACACTTGACATATGAACCAAGCAAAGCCAACAAACAACAAAGGACATTTAAAACAGATGATCGGATCATAGATATTTGCGAAAGTACGACGTCACTCTCTTCTGATTGGTGTTTGAGATAAGATGGCGGATGGTTAAATTTTGTGCTTATATTTTTACTAAAATAAATGTAATCACACATGTAAAATTAAAATAAGTGATTTCTTTAGAATCTCTGTATTTTATATAATTATATCAAATCAATATTTCAGTGATTCTTAGTGACTGTCATCATGCCTACAAATAGCAGTTAGTAATAATGACAATATCATAAATAAAAAGATACTAAAACATACTCTAGAACAAGTATTTCCTTCTGATAAAAACAAAGATAATCAATTTATAAGCTTAACGTACTTTGGAATACCATCCTTAAAAATCAAATCGTTTTTAGAAACTTAAGACTTGAATATTTGCTTTAAATCCGATTACAATTTATCCAAATTCATTAAAAACAACAAATCCAAATTTTCAAAATTAAACAAATCAGGACTTTTAGGAATTTTAAAACTAGAATTTCAGAACACAAACGTATATATAGCTATGACAATCAAAAATTAGATTCCAACTACTCAAATCATTTATGGGGGATTGGTAGGTAATTATGGATTTATCAAAAATCTATGCTAACTAATTATTAGACGTATTTGAATATTAAACAAAACCTGCTACGCCAATAAATTTTATCATAAATGGGTGATTCTACCAGCAACGTTAGATTTGACGAAAGTAATTTTAGTTTTTTCTACATTTGAAAATAACACATACTATGTAGTTAAATGATAAAACCAGAAGAGATGAATAGTGCTAGATAAATGGCCCAAATAAATACAAAATATTTTTCACATTATTCATATTTTTTGCTGGGACAAAGCCACGGAGCTGAGATTTAATGGATTTTATAATACATTTTGATTACTTTGTGACTAAATTATTTAGCATGTGATAGGTTTATGTGCAAATATTTAACTATACCAAAAACATTAAAAAAAATTCTCTCACAGTTTTCCATTTTTCATAATTTGCAAAGTCGTTTTTTTTTTAAATTCAAATATTCCAATTTCTTTGTAGTTACAATTGTTACATTTTCGTTTCAAACATTTATTATTGGTATGATTTTCACAAGTTAAGCTTTTTACAATATCATACGGAGCTGCTTCTTTAATGATGTTAAACATTTCCAGTTTAGACACCAGTAGGTCCATATTGGGATGTGCTTTGCATAGGCAAGTTTCTCTATATTTTGCTTTTAAAAAAATCACCCAATAAAACATAGCTTAGTTTTTTTCTGGGATACGCGCTTAATAGTTATTTATGTAATAAGGATCATAAAGACGATCATTATGGTACAAGTCGTGAATGTTATCGGGCGAGGCGTAGCCGAGTCCGATAACACGGCGTGTGCCATAATGATTGTTTATGATTCGTATTAGATACAAAATTTTATCTGATGGCAATTTTTGGTGCCAACAACCAAACAGGATTACAAGTTGGCCAACAATCATCAACTACTGATGTAAAAACTGTAGAATCCATTGGAATTAATATTACAAATTGTAGTAATTGTTCTTTTACCATTTATAATAAATAGGTTTGTACATAGTTATGCATTTTGAATAAACTTTTTTGATCAAACCATTACATGTTTTCCTTATAGAATTTCATTATGGTACTTAGTCCCATAATGAGCTTCCTTATGTCATCAAAATTGAGTGACATAACGTTGTCATTATGACATGCCATCAGATAAACATCTTTTATGTAGCTCTTTTATGGATTAATTCGAGTATCTTTTGTGCTTTTTAATTTATCTATCTTTCTATTCATCTATCTATAACCATTTCCGAACTTCAAGTGATTTTCATAATTGGAATAAAATATGTATAATATATGCGAGAACGTAACTCTATATCAGCCCCATAGTTGAATCTCAGCTCCTTTGCCACAAAATGGTAACGGAGCTGAGATTTTTCAAGATTTATCGCTGATTTCACTTTCAATTTTAAGGTTAGGATTTTGATATTTGACGAATTATTACAGTTTATTAAGAACAATAAAACCCCATTGTATCATGCAAGTACATATACCTCGACTGAAAATATACGTGAACACGGAACTGAGAACGAATAATAACATTCTCACCTTGAATCCTGAATCCCTCAAATTAAATCTTTTAGAAGCTTTTGATATAAATAAAAACAAGTGTTCAGATAATCATCTTTTCGACCAAATAGAAATCAACAATTCTCCCTTATTAAACCTTTTTACCTAGAAAGGTTCCGGTAAGATTGTTGTGAATACATTTCCGGGTAAACTTGTTCAATACTTTAGTTAATTCCTTTTTGCTTTTTATGTCCATGTAAACAGATTATAATACCACGGAATATTTTTATAGTGTTCCGTGATAATACTAGGGTCAATATCCGTAATGCACTGTATAAATTAAAAATTATTCATTATACCCCCATTCGTTTGAGAAAGCTACTGTGTTAGCGAAACGCATCACGAATATGTATTGAACTTAGTTCAAATATAATGAAGATTTAAACAAATTAAATTGTGTTATTTCATCGTTTAGTATGGATCTTAATCAAGTAAAAGCCTCATCTAACTTATCACACTTCCATGATAATCAACTTCTTAATTAAAAATTATTATTTGACCGATAAAATCTCCAGGCGCGAACCATACATTAGGTATATTCACGAAGAAATTCCATAACGGTATATCATTTACTTTCTTTAGAAATATATATCTCATCTTGTATGTATATATCTAACGTATTTTGGGCATCGAACTCGTCGCCGTTCTCTCGGTAGCATATTGAGGGTTAGCTTGAAGGTATTTATGTTCGTATGAATAGTTTTCTTTAGCCAGTTTGAATACTACGACGATCTTTACGTGCCTTACGATCCTCGAAGACGGATGCTGGCCGCGCGTTTTGTGTTGTGTGCCGGATGAACCTCGTGTTTTACCTGGTTGACCTACTGTGGATTAAAAAGTGATTTTTAGTTGTGATATTTCCGTCGTCGTACTGTTTTTTTTAATACAATTGCTCTTTAAGGACAATCAGATCATTATTACATACAGGGTGTAACAATAATAGGTTGATTGAATGTTATTTACTTGTCTACAAAAGTGCACACAAAATAAGGTGGTAAAGTTTAAAATTTGAATCAATTTTCTTAACGTTTTTACAATAGGCAATAAAACATGATTAATATAATATTGTACAAGTTTGAAAAGTTCTCTTCCCACATGTTGCACACTATCCTTTTTCTACAACTGCACAAATTCAAAGAATACAAGTAAAGTAACTTTATTTTTATGGTTAGTAAAACAAAAATAACAGTAAAGTATCCTATCTCTAAATTGTTATCCAAAGAGATTTTATTTTTGCATTTCTTCTCCACTACATACATTTTTCGTGTCAATTCATACTTTTTCTTGAAATCCGGCAACAAATCAAAAGTTACTTTTGCAGCTTTTTCTAATCTCTCTGGTGGAGTATTATTAAAATCGCCACTACTGTCAATATCCATAGTATTTATTATACAGTGTGGAAACCACTTATGGAGTAAAATTCTTTATGTAATTTTTTTAGAAAATTTTAAAAAATGCCGAGACACATCAACTTTTCAATTGAGTTGTGCGTTATGTAAACATAAATGTAAATGTACAGGGTGATTCACGCAAGTATGCCATAGTCGGTGTTGTTGTTTTTAATGAAACACCCTGTATATTTGCCTGGTACCAAGAGCTATCTCATTCTACGATCTGGATCGTCTTCTGTTAACTCCTGCACGAAAGTTAATTTGTAGGGATGAAGTTTTTCTTTATGAAGACATCTTGGAACAGTTGTATGACTAACATTATTTTCACGGGCAATTTGACGTTTACTTGAAGTTGGATTCTCTTCGACACTTAACAAAATATCCACTTTCACATCATCTTCAACGAAGTGTGGTTTTATTTTCAATGGTTTGACATGTCCAAGTTCTCTGAATTGTGCATGAATTTTAGACACAGTAATTTGTGAAATATTGGGCAATTCGGGATACCTGTTTTTAAATAAGTTTGCCACTTCAACTTGACTTCTGCAGTTATCCTCGTACCCGATCATCATTAAAATCTCAATTCGGTGAGTCTCAGTTAAATATTTCATTGTTATGTCGACAAGGAAAGAGTGCTTGACAAAGATTTTACTTTTTCAGTATAAACTGTCAACACATCAACAACTGACAGAATAGAAAACAATCCACATTATTTACCGATTTAAAACAATCAACATTATTTACCGATTTTGTCTAATTATTGGCGTTTTTAGGCAATTCTTAGGAATTTATGATAAAATTTATTGGCGTAGCAGGTTTTGATAAATCCATAATTAACTAATTTAAAAAAGTACCAATATTTCAAGTGTATTGAATTATTAATTTTAAAATTTCACCCTGTATAATTCATAATTGACCATACATTATTTAGTTTGTTGGAATCGGTTTGTTAAGAGGATTTCAAAAATATGCAAATATACAGGGTGTTTCATTAAAAAAAACCACCGACTATAGCATACTTGCGTGAATCACCCTGTACATTTAAATTTATGTTTACATAACGCACAACTCAATTCAAAAGTGACGTGTCTCAGCCTTTTTTATAATTTTCTAAAATATTGACAAAGAATTTTATTCCATAAGTGGTTTCCACACTGTACTAAGTAGGTATTTAAAGATGACAGTAGCCTATTGTACTTAGTTTTTGTTGATTCTATTTGATTCTCCATATAAATGTATGTGGCGTGGACAAAGTGCCGTGTGAAATAATATTTCTCACAGTATGATCAATATTTGGTTTTGAAATTAAGTAAGGTTTGAGAAATACGTCACTTATTATTCAATTATTTCCTTTCAGTAACGAAATCTTCACCTTTTCATTAAGAAATGCCAAAATTTCCTAGCAATTAGCGGAAAAAATATTTAAAAATACTCGTTTATATACCACATTACATTATAAATATTTACTACTGCCTTATATTTATCTTAATTAAATGTAAATATGTTTTTTTTGTTTATAATTATTCTGAATATGATTGTCCTAAAGAGTTATTGTGAGAAACTTAAGGCCCAGTTCACCCGTATGGACGTGATAAATTGAACGTTAACCATAGTCTTGAGTTCTCTATCTGGTGACTTTAGGCCATTAGTTGCGCTAACAGTCTTGTCACCTGATGGAGAATCTGCTGTTTTGTCGACGCTTGTGTGTAGCTATCTCCTGGCGTCGTTCGTTTATGGTTGGCTTCGGCGTTTTGCTTATTATACTATTGTTTGGTGATTGTGTGCATCCTATGTAGTTTGGTAGGTGTTGTCAGTTTGTGCAGGTGGCTGGTTTGCCTCTTGGTCTTGAGTACTCGTTGGAACGGAGTAGTGCTTCGCACTTGGTGCTTACACGTTATGTCGTCTATCCGTGGTGATATCCTTGGCAGTTGCAGTACAGAATCAGTCTATTTGCTTGTCACTGCTCCTCTTATCTGATCCTCGTGTGTTGGATGTGTTGAATCTTCCTTATCTTCTCTTTTTCTACCATCTCTAACTCCACTAAAAGATCTATTGTGCCCCCTTACTTCAACTTAGTTCTTGAGGAAAGTCTCAGAGACTAGTACATCTTTAGTACTATTTCCCAGAGGAATTTTATGATATCTGCAGGCTTTAATTCAAGTAAATGTATCTCTACGATCCAATAATCTAGGTTTTGTGCCCTAGGATTCTGAATTGCTATCCAATTCCTATTTATGTGGATGGAGGTTTCTTCATTCATGCACCATAATCAATATTCTACTTCCTTCACTATTTTTGAGCTTTTTCAGGTGCCCATTCTGGCGCTTTAGGATCCCTGTTGAAACTCTTTCTTAACAGTTTGTAGTCACCCAGCAGAATATTTGATTGTCTAAGCCATACTAGATCTTTCCAATGGTCAGATCTTCTCTTTTTTTTCAGCTTTGCTTTTTTCTTCCAATATTACATTGAAACTGATACCGTAAAAGACTGTTTCAGTCCTTTTCCATGCTGGTCCATTTCCTTCTATTCCAGTGTGCCCTAAAATCCACAGAAAGGTGACTATATTGTGTTTGGTTCCTGGTCTGTACACTCCGCTTCCAGTTCCTTCTATTGCTTTTGAGCCGTCTGTGTACCATTGAATGTCATTCTTTCCAAGTGGTAATGGTATTTGGCTCCCTTCCTTCCGTAACTAATTTATCGTACTATTTTGTCCCAGGTTTTCTGATTTCTAAGAAGTAAGGAGGTGGTTTTTTTAAATATTCCCTATCTAATTCTGTATCTTGTTCTTTCTGCCACATTTTTCACCACTATATGTAGTCGTGTGAGGTTGAGAATCACTATCATGGCTGCCATACTTCAAGCCGATTTTGACGATCCGGATTTCTATTTCTTTTCGTGGTTCGTTGATGTCCTCGCTGTTTGTAAGTCCTCCTTTGGCGAACCTTCCCTTCTTCTCTTCTCTTGGTGTGTATATATACCATTCCACTTCTTTCCTTTCTTCATTCTTGTACCTGTAATCCTCGAGTCCTTCGCAGGGTATCGGATGGTTTTGAATCTTATCTCTGTCTCTATGTATGTCCTTCCCGACTGAGCTTCAGTGGGGGACGCTACGGAGGATGACAGGAGGTGACCTGCATGTCGTTTCTTCTTTCCTCTGTTCTTTCAGCATTTTCTTTATGGACATGATTTCCATGAATTTCATACCCTCGTTGTCGACTTTTAAGGGAGATAGTCCTCTTGTATTTTCTCAATAAAATTGCATTTGCCATGTTTTCACTATCTTCTATCGCTTTTTCAACGT
>CAJUYI010000033.1:182698-245308 GCA_910591695.1 Galerucella pusilla
AAAAGGAAAATTCACAAATAGGTCAAGAGAGATTCCAAAATCAAATAAATTAATTTGAAATTATAAAATATTTGTGTGAATAAATGAAAGTAATTATCTGAACATAATTTATAACAATTTTAATGAATAAAAATTGTGATCCGGTAGTCTCCTAAAACCAAAAATCAGCCATCTAAATCAAGGAACAGATTTGATTTTAAAGTCTAATGAGAACGTATTATTCAAATCTGATGCCAAACTAAAAAGATTATGGGTCTAATGAGAACCCTTTCCTAAATCTAATTAATGTAGACAACCAATCAGTGGTCAAAAGAAACTCCAAACACAACAATCATTCGAAGAATGAAGTATGTAAATCAAATTGCAGCAAATTATTAATAACAAAATTACATTTGAATGCAAATTGAACTATTAGTTGGATATGTATCTAATTATTTCCCAAAAAACAAATGTAAGTTATTTTCATTGAGAAAATTTTGAATATTATGTCGCAGGTTACTTCAAAAACCACTATGAAAGCTACAATAATTATATTAACTTGAAAGCATGTTTTCACCATATTTCATCATCATCATCATCAAGCCTTTAAATCTACTAGATTGTGGCTAACGCTTTTAAATCCATTTATTAGGGTGGATTACTCCCATTTCACTCCTTATTGCTACAATTTCTTGTGTGTCCTGGCTTCAGAAGTTATTTTCTTCCATTCTGCTCTATTTCTGCATTTTTCTCTCCACTCTTTGATTCCCATCCTTTTTGTATCATCTTCTATCTGATTCCTCCAACTTTCTCTGGATCTTCCCCTTCTTCTCGGCCATAGAGGAGTCCATTGTGTTATTCTCCTTATCATTTCTCCAGGCTTTCGTCTCATAATATGTCCTGCCCATTGTATGCGTTGTGCTTTTATATATTTCACGATTATCTCATTGCTTAACTTGCTTTCGATTTCTTTGTTAGTTTTGAGTCTCCTTTCCCCAGTTCTTGTTATGTTCGGCCCCAGTATCTTTCTTTCTAAGATTTTGAAGTCTTCTTTTGTTTATTACCGTTGTTTCTAAGCCATACGCTATCACTGGTCTTATTAGTGTTTTGTATATTTTTATTTTTGTGTTTTTATTTATGGCTTCACTTTTCAGAAGTTTTCTTTTTCTGCAGTGAGCTTGGTTTCCATTGAGTATTCTTTCTTGCATCCGATCTTTTCCTGTTTGTCCCATCGTCACTCCTAAGTAGTTGAATGTTGTTACATTTTGAAAAGAATGCCATTGCATTTTTAAGTTCCCTTCGGGATTTTCGGTTTCTTTACCTACTATCTTTTTTTTTTTTTTTTGTCCGCCATTCCAAGTTGTTTTGTCTCTTCTCCTATCTTTTCAATTGCTTTTATAAGTTCTTGTCTAGAATTTGCTACTATGGTTAAATCGTCTGCATATGCTATGATTTGAATATGGTCTGTTATGATGTTTTTGCTTTATAGTTTAGCTGTTCTTATGATACTCTCCAATGCCAAATTGAATAAAGTTGGGGAGATCGAGTCTCCTTGTTTGACTCCCTTGTTTACGAGGAATTCCTTCGATGTGACTCCTTGGAATCGCACTTTTGCTTTGTTGTTTGCCATTATCATTTTCAGCAGCTCTATTAGCTTTTCTGTCAATAGTGTCAAAGGCACTTTTAAAATCAATGAAAATTGTTTGAACTTCCCTGTTGTGTTCCCATGTTGTACAGACCTGACGAGAACTGTCAGTGTGACAGTAGAAAAAGACGTAAGACACATTGCCGCTACGAAAGTAACGCCTTCATAGTATTTTTACATACGGATTGATAGGTGGCGCTTGCGCGTAATCTAAACATCAACCAATCAAATTTTTGTAAGTCAAAGATTAGGGTTAACGTTTGTAATACATTTAAACGGCTCATTATTGTGATATTTTGATTAGGATTAATCACAGACCTGCCTTTTTTCCATTTCTTCCTACGTAATGTGTTAGAAAGACATTAACAATCGTTGACGCACGCCAAGAAGGGTATTATTTCAATCATATTATGTTATATTCCGTCGTAATTTTAATTCAGTCTCTTCATACCCATAGTGAAGTGATTAACTAGACTTTTGTTAAAAAATCCCCGTGCAAGCAGTTTATTTGAAATATTAACGAACAGGTCCGTACTTTGCTTAGAAATTAATTATTGTCTAGTTTCACCAAGTATTAGAATTGAACCTAGTCCGTATAAAAATGAAGACTGCTTTTAAAACTACAAGTAATTTAGACAAAACTTATTCTATAATTTTTATTAATTTACAGGCTGAAGCGAGGCTATGGGCAAAGAGACAAGCCAGAGCAGAGGCGAGAGATATACGCATGCGCGAATTAGAAAGACAACAAAAAGAACAAGAAGAAAACGCCGACAGACAATTCGATATGTTAGCGTCAGAACCAACTTCATTAGTGAGAACGCCGAGAAGTGCCGGAACTCGATATTTATCCAGTCGAAGAAGTTCCGAAGACTCTCTGGAAGATGGTGGAAGTTTAAGGGATTTAAGGGTGAGTACTCAAAATTCACTTTCCATATTCTCCCTAATTATTACTAATTTTTTTTCCTCAAAATTACCTTGGTTTAAAACTGACAACATTGTAATTATCGTCTGACATATTGTTGTGACATTTGTCATTGTATTATTACTGATCAGCTAATGTCAGGGATCTGACCGATTAAGTCAATAGAGGTAATACAAATAGAGGCAACAAACCATAGGCCACTGTGTAAGTGGGAACGTGCGTCTGAACTACGGTGAGAGGGAAAGAGACAGACGATCAGATGTTTCTCTGCCTTTATCTGTGTATACAGCATTTGCGCTATTAGATAAAGACAGCCTAAGTCTCCGACTTTCTATCTTTCTCTTAGATGCTGATGGATTTCTCTATATGTAGTATCTCTATGATTGAGCCACGCCATCTGGTGGTAAAACATCATACTAGTTTAAATATACAACAGTTGAGTGAGAACATCATATTTATATTAATGGTCACAAGTTTATAAAACGATTTATTAATAAATATAATTAAAATTGAAGCCGGAATATTTCCTGTATCAAAAAATATAATCAGAACGAAGCAAATAGGCCGAGGAAGTAAGGTCGAAAAATCTACCGAACATAAAATTTTTCCGTGATTGAATGTGATGTCCCTAATCGAAAAGACATATATCGACCCATAATCATTTTCCTAAATTGTTAGCAAAGCGTGGAAACTTGGAATTTGAGACTTACGGCTATTTATTTCAGTTCTGCTCGCACAAAAAATTGTGAGCATTAAAATTGTACGAGAACTTAAGCCCTACAACATGATAAAAGTAGATTCAAACCAATTTTTTCAAAAAATTTTGTTTATTTACGCTGAAAATGTAATGAAAATTTCAAAATCAAGCCAAAAGTGCTGGCGTTTTCAAATTTTGCCGAAACTGATCTGTAAGTGATATTGTCTTTTTGAATTGCAAACTAAAATGGTTTGTTCTATCTTGCAGATATACCAACCCGTTTAACTCAGAAGTGTAATTGAATATCATTCGTGGCATATAGCCAGGGAAGTAGTTGCTGCTTCTTAGTGAAAGGTCTTTGCTCTTTGATTTCATAGACTCTACTGATCTTTTTTGAATGATAAAAAGTTTCACTTTTGTCACTTAGTTTTGACAGGAATTTTTTTTCTTGAAGCGCGCAGATTGCGCTCCATTTAACCCAGGAGTTTCCAACCAGGGGGGCACGCCTCCCAAGGGGGGCATAGAGGGATGTCAAGGGGGTCGCAAAGCGTTTGCATTTTTTTATTATCACTAAGGTGGTAAACAGGCGAAAAAAAAAACAAAAAACATTTCAATGTATGTTGGCTTATTAAACTGACATATTTGGTGCCTTGAATGAGCTAAACTTGAAACTTCAGGGCAGAAACGGCACTATAATAAGCAATTATTATTATATTCAGTGGTTCATAGCAAAGCTTTAACTTAGGAATAAAAAATTGTCTTCTGAAAATGTTATGTCTTTTTCTCGGCTGTTCGAAGCAATTAAAAATAACAAACTGGACGCAAATTTGAAAGCTGACATAAAAACTCATTTACAAGCGCTGGAATAAGAATTTCGCCGATACTATCGAGACATCGATTCAGTCACCAATATGGCACATGACAAGAAATCCATTTGTTGTCGATGTGTTACAATTACCAGAAGAAGTTCAGGAAGAATTTCTTGAAATGAAAGCTGATTCGTCCATGAAAGATGACTTCCATCTTTTGACATTGGAGAAATTTTGTATCAAAAGATTGCCTGTTAATTCGAAACTTGCCTCTCTTGCTTTACGAGTATTAATTTTGTGTGAGACAGGCTTTTCTGCTCTATTCTTTTTTCTTATTTTTTTGGGAATCAAACCACAATAATGTTTTTTATTTTTTATTTCGACGTTTCGGTACCGTTCCAGCTACCGTTGTCAAGATTAACTAGTAATAAAATTGATAAAAAAAAAATTTTGGTCCCTATCTGACACAACGAAAAAATATGACAACTAGACAATCGATAATATGTATTTTGAAGTTTAAGACTACAAAACTTTGTTGTCAAATTTTATTAAGGTCCATTCTTAGTAGATCACACCTCTGGTAAAATGTGAAATAAAATATTTTATTTTATGATACTCTAACGATATGATAGTCTACTAGAAATGGAATCCAGTGAAGTGCACCTTCCAGGAACGGTTTTTATTGGGATAGCGCTTTTTTTAGCTTATTTTGGAAATGTTGTTAATAAAACGTCGAAATAAAAAATAAAAAACATTATTGTGGTTTGATTCCCAAAAGAATAAGTAATGCCACAAGGAACTTACAGAAGATATTTTCTGCTCTAGTTTTAATTAAAACTAAACAGCGAAACAGTCTTGATGTCGATAGCGACCTGATAAGGTACTCTTATTTTATTAAATATTTTGGATAAAAAACATTTAAAATTTCAATTTAAACTTTTAAAGTTTGTTAATTAGAATTAAAATAAAAGGCTTTTAAGTACATAATGTGCGTTTTTTGTATTTATTGTAAAAGTAAAGGGGGGGGGGCATGAAAAAATTATTAGTAGTCCGGGGAGCCTCAAGAAAAAAAAGGTTGGGAAACCCTGATTTAACCACTGTCTCTAGATGGAAATAATTTATTTCTACACTACAGATCAAAGTGCTTTAATTTTGATCATAAGGCTTTTAATTATACACATGATCACTAAAAAATGACATATTATTTGTTTTCATAATACTATGTAAAATGAAGTATCTAATAGGTCTAGTTGGGTCTCATCTGGCTACATACAAAACCGACACAATTATTGTAGGTGTTTTCTGCTATGGTTGAAATAATACCCTTCTTGGTGTGCGTCATCGATTGTGACGTATATCCGGGTTTTCGGCATGTCGTTTATTTTATTTGCTATTTTGACATATAGCTAACCTTAAATTTGATGAATAAAATTATCAGGATCGTATTCAGCTAAATTCGAAAAGGCTATGCAATTAATAATCACCAGCTTCTTTTTCTAACTGGAAATACTCGAAAACTTTCAAAATACTGACGTTTTCCGTGTATTCATGCATATTTTTGGAACTTTAGTTCTTTACGCCAGGTTATGTTTGAGCGACCAGGGGTCGCGACGCAAAAGATCTGACCGTTACGCGTTACGTTACGCTGCGTTATGTTACATTGCTTCGTTATGTGTCTTGCTTTTGTGTGCTTGTGCCTCCTTAGTCTCTCTCTCTCGTTTACGAAGCAGCGATTCATAATAATAAATATGCTCCTGCCCGGATTCGAACCCGGGCCGCCCGCGTGCAATGCGAGCATTCTACCACTGAACCACCGATGCTATATTGAAATTCTATGCAAAGCTGGTATTCGCAGTGCTGGTGATCTACTTGAATTTGTTGGGATAAATTTTTACTATTATTTCCATAATTTTTTTTTGCGCGATTAAGGGGTCTGGTACATTTACTTTTCGAAATACAGGGTGTTGAAATTTTGAAAACTTGAATGTTTTAATTCGATAACTTTAAAATGGATGGATAAATTGATTTGACATTTGGCAGGTTGTTTTTAAATGTAAAAGGGCATATTTTGAAAGAAATTGTAGTTTGTGCAACTAGTGTGGATATGATGGCCATATCGCACGAGGACGAAGTTTGAGCACGACGCCGTAGGCGGAGTGCTCAATCGTTCAAGTGCGATATGGACAATCCACACGAGTCGAACAGCATATTTTTTCTACGACCCACTTAAGAAAAAATCTAGAAAATAAAAATTTCTATAAACTGTAATATAACTTCAAATTAAACATTTTACAATTCAATTTTATGTTTCCACTAATTTTGTGGTAAACGTACAGTTCTCGAATGTCCAATTTGTATAATGCTACGGTTTCATTTTTTAAATATACGATGCTGTTATTAGTAGATGTTGCCAGTCGGACTCCCTCATGAATTATTTAAAAATAAAATTAACAATAAAAAAAATCTTCCTCAGGGGGAATTTAACCCGGGTCTACTGCGTGAGAGTCTGGTATCTTACTACTCAACCACCAAAGAATATGCAAATCGTTTATCTATAACGTCAGATGTATTACATAATTTTTGCTTAAAAGGAACTAAAGTTCCTACCGTGTGTCCCGCGACACGTTCTACCTTTTTGTATTATTTAAATAAATAAATCAATAAGATTAGGTAATATTTACTTTTCATAAATAATAATGGCCGTAAACAACAAAGTACAGACCTGTCGAGAACTGTCAGTGTGACAGTAGAAAAAGATGTAAGACACATTGCCGCTACGAAAGTAAGGCATTCATAGTATTTTAAATTCTCGTTTGATAGGTTGAGCTTGCGCGTAATCTAAACATCAACCAATCAAATTTTTGTAAGTCAAAGATTAAGGTTAAGATAATACATTTGAACGGTTCATTATTGAGATATTTTGATTTGGATTAATCACAGACCTGCCGTTTCTTCCATTTCTTCCTACGTAAAGACATTAACAATCGATGACGCACACCAAGAAGGGTATTATTTCAACTATACAAGCCATGTATAAATAACTTTTGAGTACTGCTGAAATTCCCCACAAACTCAACACCTTATCCCTATAACTTTCTAATCCGAAAGTGGTAAACTAAGAGCGACTAAACAAAGCTATTTGAATTTTTCCCAACGGTATTATGGTTTTTGTTGTCTATTCCTGATATACAAATAGCAGCCCACATATATTAGGATGAAACAAATAGCCATAAATGATGGGTTATTTATAAAAATATATTGCATTTTATTATTTATTTAGCCATTTAATTGTTCAACACCTTGAACACCAACGACCTGATTAAATGCTATTTAGTTTTAATTAGCTTAGTTGAAATTGTTGATATTGATCCAAATACCACCCTATATTGTGTCATTGGACCGATCATTCCATTCGCTTTTTCAATCTGAAATTATCCATTAATATCGAAATATTGTATTATGCAGAACAATGTTATTTTGAATCAATTTAATTTTCAGCACGAATTGAAAGAGGTCGAAGAGAAATTCCGAAAAGCGATGATAGCCAATGCGCAGTTGGATAACGACAAAACTGCCCAGACTTATCAATTGGATCTATTGAAAGATAGGTAAGTGAAAAAATTACAAAGAAAAAATTCATTATTTTTTCTTCATAAACTCCTACTTTTTATGGCGTCCTCAGAAATAATACTTTTGACAATGATTATTGCAATGATAAATATTTTGTTTATAGACTAGAAGAATTAGAGGAAGACCATTCCCAATTAAAGAGGAAACACCGAGATAAGTGTCGTGAACACCAAACGTTAAAAAGTATTTGCACCAAATTAGAAGATGACTTGGCATTGACGAGGTTTGAACTTGGGGAACGGGATCGACTGATATCTGAAAAGGGATTAGTGATAGTTGGCGAAGAAATCCCACCAGATGAAAATGGCACGCAACATCCGCCGAAGAAAGCACTAGTTAGTGTCGAGAATGCTCATTTGTTGGAAAATGCTGGTGACGGAAGTTTAGGTAAACATTTCTTTTATTTGATTGATTCCAAGCATTAGTAAATCTCTCTTGTGGTATTCGATAGATAATTTTTTTACGTTACAATCAAAATCATTTTTAGGATTTCATATTTTTGTTCCAACAAATTTATATCTCTCGACTCAATATAAATAAAATTCAATTATTCTCACTATAATAATGTTTTAATTGGATAGAACGTAATTATGAATTACTGGAATTGAAAACTGTAAAAGTCCATTTTTTGTTTTTGACGTTATTAATTGTGTTCAATTTGTTTAGATGTGCGATTATCTCGGTTTCTTAAAGAAAAAACCGAACTTCAGGATCAAATTAGCCATTTAAAACTAGAATTAGAAGAAGAAAAAAATAAAAGAAGGAAGCCGAGCTCGAGTGGAATTTTGAACGGACCGTCTTCTGATTATGACTATGATGACATTCAAAGTATGTTAATTTATTTTCTTTAATGTGTTAATTGTTTTAAACATGTCCTCGCCGTGCTTTAGTTGTTGGTAACAAATTTTTTGTGACCAAAGAAAAAGAAAGAAAAAAAGGGACTTGTATAAGATCCACAGGTTTGTTCGTAGAAAAGAATTCCAAATGGATTGGATATTTCTACGACTCGGACATTTAGGTTTTGATTACTTTCAAATTAATTATTAATTTTTGATCTACGAACGGTGAAACATTTTTTCGGGATGCTGGTAAACTAAAGCCGTAAACTTGGGAGCCCTATACTTGGGAGCCCTATTTTGTTCACCTTCTATTTTAATAGAAGTGATTAAAACAATCAAATTTCTAACCCAAAATCTTTTACTTCATTTGAAACCTTTACCAACATAACAATGCGCCAGCACCTGGATAAAAATAACTATTACAAGTAGACCCGCACATATGGTTGATTTGCGATAAAAAGACGATGAAGTTGCAAAAAAAATGTGTGCAAATGTTGCAAGCTCTTTAAAAATTATCCAAGAAAGTTTTCAACTTTATTTTTTAAATACAATTTTCATATTAGTTTTTTGCTTATAATGCTATACCTCATTTAAAAACCAGGAGGAGTAATTTGAATTTAAGTTGGCAATTCTGTAGACCTCTGATTGGTCAGATTCAGCTCAGTTTCACACAACACTTTTTAATATTGACATCAGCTGATAGTTTTCATTTTTGATAGTTGTGACAGATAAATAAATAAATATTGGATGAAAAACCAAAAGTATTATCAAGCAGTGGGTACATTATTACTTTACATTTTTTTAAAGTAGTAAAGTCGGTTTAGCGAGTATTAAGGGAATACTGAAGTAGAGGAACATTATATAGTGCAGAAAATATTGGTGGAATACCAGGACTTTTGAAAAATTGTGATGAGTGAATAAAAAATGTCGTTCGAAGAACAAAAATGTTATCTGTGCTGGACAAAATTTTTCAAGCTTCAAAGAAACATTCAGACTTTCTTGAAGCAAATTAAATTTATCTGTGTCACCTTTTGACGAGTTAAATGTAGGTACTATTTATTTGTTATATACATATTTGGGAAGAAATCGTCAAAGTTCATCGGAAGAACATGCCATGGAAGATATAAAACAATATAGAAAAGAGTGGGTTTGCTAGAAAATACATTATTGGTTTTTGAAGTTAAAAAGAAGGAAGAAGGTATCTCAGAAGTATTTGAAAAGTGGTTTATTACACTTAATCCGGCAACATAAAGATAACTGTTGGAACTGTTTAAATTAAAACTGCATATTGCTCTACAATGCTATTAATTTTTTAAATATTGTTATCGCCAGAACATATTATCAATTGTCATATTCTTTTCAATTTAATAAAAAAATAAATATAATTAAAGTAACTTGACTATCTGTAATTCTCCACCATCAGCAATGACCATAACTTGTTTGTTGTCGATGTGAATCTGAATCTTCTTATGTTTGAATAAGAAACGAAACAGGAAAAAGTCTTACATTTTGTTTAATGCGTAGGTACATCTGAAAAATATACTGCAGATCAAAGCAGAAATCGACTTATGACTAATGTCTTCGCTATCATGGTATATTTAATATATTTGGAACACGACTGTTGACTACGTTTTCGGAACACACCCTTTAGTAACTAATCTGGTAACTTTTAGTGGTGTGAGTAAGGCTTTTCAAATTACTCCTCCTGGTTTTTAAATGAACTATAGTCTACAATATATTCCAACGGAAATAAACAAAACATTCCTAAAAAAAATAAACGACTCCACTTAGGGAAGATTATCAGACTGGCCTTTTAAATCTACAGGGTGGTCCGTAAGTAATGGACCAAAGTGAAATGGAAGATTCTTGGCCTAAAATATTACAATCTGACGCAACTTCCTTCAATAAAATATTGATGATAAAAAAGATACAGGGTGGCAAAGTTGAATTGTTAAAAATGTTTTTCCTTGGTAAATTAAAAGATTTTGGATTAAAAAACGTAAAAATTTGAAGATAGGGGTTTTCGGGCCTAGGAAACCATAAGTTATCCGTTTGGAAGTATTTTCTAGAGGGCCCCACAAAAGCTACGTTGTTGGTGTAATCGTGCGATTAACTCATTTATCGTTAACGGAATCTCTCTATTTATTGGAAAATATTAAAACTGCATCATTTTTGCGACAAAAAGGTAAACCCATCATTAATCTTGAGAGTTACAGGTTTTCGAGATATTCGCATTTTTAAACTCCCCTTCATAATTTTCATTTCATTTATAAGCCTAAAAGTAATAATGTTAGTAGGCGCTGATGTCAGCAAATTTATTATCAGCTATAATATAGCAAGAGCATTGATAATTTGCATTAATTTTGCCATAACTTCCCTCAAGCAGGTTGCTTTGAGGTAACAACCCTCCGCCTTCGGAGTCAGGTTGTTACCAAGCAATACGCTTTCGAAATCTATTATTATTTTTGGGCTAATAAATGAAATGAAAATTATGGAGGGGAGTTTAAAAATACGAATACCTCGAAAACCAGTAACTTTTGAGACTAATGATAGTTATACCTTTTTATCTTCTGTAAGTTGTCTAGTTGTCTAGTTGTCATATTTTTTCGTTGTGTCAGATAGGGACCAAAAATTATTTTATCAATTTTATTACTAGTTAATCTTGACAATGGTAGCTGGAACGCTACCGAAACGTCGAAATAAAAAATAAAAAACATTATTGTGGTTTGATTCCCAAAAGAATAAGAAAAAAGAATTATACCTTTTTGTCGCAAAAATGGTGCAGTTTTAATATTTTCCAATAAAAAGTATAGAGGGATACCGTTAACGATAAATAAGTTAATCGCACATTTACACCAACAACATAGCTTTTGTGGCGCCCTCTAGAAAATACATTGAAATGGATAACATATGATTTCCTAGGCCCTAAAACCCCTATCTACAAATTTTCACGTTTGTATATCCAGAATCCAATTTACTGAGAAAAAATATTTTTGGCATTTCAACTTTGCCACCCTGTACCTTTCTTACCATCAATATTTTATTAAAAGAAGTTGCGTCTGATTGTAGTATTATTAGACAAAGAATATCCCATTTCCCTTTAAACCACCCTATATATCCCTTATTGGTCATAATATTTTAAACAACGAGAATTAGTATTTATCTTTTTTAAATGAGGCTGTATATAAATGAGGATATATTCAGTAGTAATACCCCTAGGGTCTTGATAATACCGAGATAACTTTGTCATAGAAAATGCTGAAAGCGTGTTGCTTGATAATCTTTGTGCAACACGCTTGAAGCTTTATCTTTGACAAAATTTTGGGCCAAGATGTCGGTAAATAATTTACTTACCGACGTCTGAACGGTGAGTAAATCACTTACCGACGTGTTGAACTTGGAAACCAGTAAGCACAACCTACCGTCCTGACAATTTTTTGAAATGAAAAATATTGAATGAATTGATGTAGTTAAAACGTAACAAATTTAAAATGCTAATTTTTTTCTTCATCCAATAGGAGAAGCGAGCAAACAGTTATCAGATTGGAAATTTAGAGCCCAAAAAGCGGAACAGGATGTAGCGACACTGCAAGCGACGGTGGCGAGGTTAGAAAGTCAAGTCATTAGGTATAAAACAGCTTCTGAAATTTCGGAGCAATCTGAAGAGGCTCTCAAAGCTGAGAAACGGAAGCTTCAACGAGAGGTAATGAAGTGTTCATTTATATTATTTATTACAGTTACACTGATAATTACGAAGTACCTGAAATTTAATTTCTTTTCAAATCCTATGCAGTCCTTATTTTTCAGTTATTTAGGTTAACATTTCTTAAATCTCCCAATTTTTGGTACTTTTCACTCTTCTCGTTCACATACTATTATTTTTATGCACTTACTAATGTAAGAATTAAGCTTTTATTTTTTTACACTTAACACTTTATAGCACTGGCACCTTATTAATGCTTGTTTCTTTTTTATTTTTTATTTGCAGGATTCAGATTCATTAACAGATTTATCAACTGATGTTTCAGAAAGCATTTAAGATTTTGGTAAATACTAACAAGCTTTTAGACGGGATTTATTGTCATGGAGTGTACTTATTTGAAGGGTCATCAAACCAACCTAAACTATACTTTTAATTAACTAAACGATATTATTGGGGACATTATTGTTATTTTCTGTACTATATAACCATACAAGAAAATAAAAAGCGTCACATTTGTACAGAATAGTGAGGGCGCTGTCAAAATTCACACTTGTGTTTTTCCCATACCACACTATATATTTTCTGCATAACCTGTGAATGAAACTACTAGTTTCAATATCTGGAGCCAATCGGAACTGACTAATAGTGAAAAATAGTTATTTTTCTACTTATGAACTAAAACCGCATCTAAAACACGGGTTTGACATTCTTTGCAAAACATCACATTAAACACTAGTGCTTAAAGTGCGAAAAGTCACATCTCGTATATCTTTTGTTTCTTTAACGTCACATCAAGTGTATTTTCTGTAATGTATATTTAATATTCCGTGTTAATTTTGTAGTTCTGTGTCATTTGATTTTTCAATTACACGTCAGTCAATATTTGCCATTTTGTGAATATAATTCAAAAAATAGTATAAAATAATTATGTTTGTTTTTTCCTGTAAGCGTAGAAAAATTAAAGTAAGCACCTAGTGTCAAAAACATCTTTAATCACTCGTTTCATAAAGCACTCGTTCCGCGTGACTAAGGAAACTATTATCTTACAAGTGTGGATAGTGACTCCACATGCGATTGCAGCCGAGAGAGGACAAAACCCTTTCTGTCAGTATATCTATGTAATTCTTGGATTCGAGAAATGAAAAAATATACAAGGAACTTGTATGTCATTCACTGAGACCTTAAATATCTATTCTGTCTCCTTACTTCTAGTTCGTGAGTAAAGTCTCAGAGACTAGTAGCTCCTTTGTAAGTGTCCCTATTCTATCCAGTATGTGGATGGGGATTTTTTCTTAAATGCCACAAAATCTACATTCTTCTTCCTCCACTATTTTGACCTTTCTTTAGGTGCTGTTCAAGCGGCAATGTCCCGTTAAGATCCCTGTTAAAACTCTTGGTGCAGTTTTATTCCAACTCTGGCGTTCATTTGATCTCAGCAGGCTGAAGTCACCCTTTGATTGTCTAAGCCAATTTGTAAAAGAAGCAGGTCCATTTTTACCACTAGCACCAAAATAAATTAATATTGCTTCAGTTTATTTCAATTGTCAAAATATAATATCATATTAACTAACATTTATAAAAGTTTGAAATAAACACCTCCATTCGACAAGCAGAAAACGATTCACTTCTGAACTCAGGTAAGAAACATTCGGTTTCTCCATTGGTGAAAAAGATTGGTTTCTATCCTCTCTAACAGTCACGTTAATCCTAAATTGTCTGGTTTCGATTGGCTTGGTTATATGAAAACTAAGTTGTTCACGTTTTTTTTCAGTTTGATGACAATTCTCATTTGTTTCATGTTTCAAAAGTACAGTGTGTCCTAAAATTGCAATAATTGAAAATATACAGGTTGTACCTAATAAAAAAAATGAAATTGTAGTTGTAACTACAACTCGTCAAGTATTTTGTGAAAAAGACACGGTTTAAGATACATAATTTAGGCAATTCTACCATCTTTTTATCATTATTATTATTCGGTGTTTATGTTGAGGCTTTAAATAGAAATTTGTTTAATTTGATATCATTTTAATCTTTTTTTGAGAACCCTCCACTACCTTCGGAGTTCTTTACATAAATAATTCTTTTTTTTCCTCTTATTTTTTGGGAATCAAACCACAATAATGTTTTTTATTTTTTTATTTCGACGTTTCGTTGTGTCAGATAGGGACCAAAAGTTATTTTATTATCAGTTATTCTTGACAAAGGTATCTGGAACGCTACCGAAACGTCGAAATAAAAAACATTATTGTGGTTTGATTCCCAAAAAATAATAAATAATGCCACAAGGAACTTACAGAAGATATAAATAATTCTATTAAAATTACTCTAAAATGAAGACAATACAAGCATTTTCGCATTATAGCCTCATGACATCTCAATGATTTTTTAACAAATGAAGGAGAAAAATCTCTAAAATTTTAAATTGAAAATAATAATTTTTTGTCATCTTTCGATGCTCTACAATCTACATATACAGGGTATGAAACAAGTGTTTACAGTAAACCAGTATACACGAATTTTCAATCCAATCATTCTATAAGAGTGAAAAGAGGGATGGTAAATCTTTATAGGATAGGGCCAAACTCATTTGTTCTAATGATAATGCATTCATAAAGGAGAAAACTGTCGTAATGTCAGTTTTAAAAACAATAATTACCCGACACGGAACTAATTTTCCTAGGCACTTGTACGTTTCAGGGTTATCTCTGCCGAAAGGTTGAATTGAATTGACAAGATTACTAATATTTCACATAACAGATTTATCAATAAAATTTTAATTGAAAATATTTCATGAAAACACGTTTTTCGTTTCCATTGCTAAGCTAAGACTTATATGTTGAACAAAATTTTTAAAATATATTTACTTTTGGTACACACTGCATTTTTTTTTGTCTACCGTCTATTTTGTACGTGGTGTTGTGTGTCAGGTGCAGATCGCTAATCAACGGTTGATGTTGACTGACGCCTCTAATACAGCTCTCAGACAAGCTCATAAGAGGCTAACACGCCACCATTAAGAGGGAGAACGTTACCCTGTAATGTAATTGTTATAGTGCGATGTTTGTTTTAAATAATTTGAAAATACTAATGTAACAAAATAACCATAATTTTGATAATTTTAGTTTGTCCCAAAAATTAGCTAAGATGTTCATCTGGTATGAATTTAAATTTCATGTATATTTTATTAACCGACAAAGCCTAGAAAACAAATTCCTTTCCTAACGATTCTTGACACTTTCTTTTAAATGGAAAACTTATGCTACAACAACGCCATTTTTGTGTACCGGATTTTATACCCACTTTCTGTAGACAGAAACAAATCTCATTACTTATATACTCTATAATTAATATGGTTAGGTTTTCCACAAGTAAACATTTTTATCAAGAACGTGAAGTGTCTGTGAATTTTTTATAACTAAGCTCAATCCGTGGACAAACTATTTATTTATTAGTTTTTTTTAACTTTTAACACTTAAATATTTTATATCAATTCATAATTTTATTATACTGACATTTTGTTGAACAGTTTTTATATTTGATTTTTTTATTTGGAGTTATTTTCTTAATGTACTACTAGGTTTTATGATTTAAACATTTTTGTGAATTTATTTCACTAAAATATTGGGTGATGTGCTTTAAATACTTTTTGCTTATTTTAATTGTGTTTAATTGAAATTGTGGAAGTAATTTGTAGAAAAGATATTTCAGTATCTCCAACTAACTATTAAAATATTTTTTTGATAGATACATCCGGCGTCCACCGACGTTTTGACTGTACAATATATCTAAAACTGGTCGTGTGCACACTATACCAATATAAAATTCAATAGATAATCAGTAGAAACTGATATTGTTTTCTTTATTCAGTTTCCTGCAAATAAATTATCATTTTAGTAAAACTCGTTATAGATGTCAAATCTAATAGTATAATACTTACATAGTCTTTGAAAATCAAAGAACAAAGGCCGTTCACTAAGAAGGAACAACTACTTCCCTGGCTATGTGCCACGGAGGGCATTGAATTACACTTCAAAGTTAAACGGGGCTGGTATATCTGCAAACTTAAATGGTTGATTCTATCTTCTTCTGTCTAAAAATATAAAACTACTAATTACGAATATTCTCATTATTTTTCTGGCTCAGTAAATTGCATATGATCTGTGATTATTCGAAACAAACTCTGCACAAAAAATTGACATGTTTATTTTAAATTAACTTGTCACAATTCAAACAGGATGTCTAATTTTTGCGGCTCTTTTTTTATAGACAATGTTTGCGTAGTACTTCTCGAACTTTTAGACATTTTTGTCCAGGCTCAAGGACAAGATATAAACAGTTTCGATTATAAATAAACCCAGAGGATGTGAGCTGACAGTTCCTTTCAATTATAAATGATTGGAGTGTTTTGTTTGATGAAAGCCTGGCATTAAAAACTGTTACCTTGTTATCTACCTTATTTATACCACCACACTTGTATTTTCTAATTGCCTCTGTTCCGATTTTCAATAAAATAATTGGTAACGTTGAATATGTATTGGAAATATTTTTCAAAAAATGTGATATACCAGTTGTCCCATTTAGAACAAATTTGTTGGGGTCAAGTAATCCGAAATTAGATAAAAAAAACGGAAGTATATTTGTAATAAATATAATGCATCGATTTCAACTGTTAATACTTGCAAAATTTTATACTTTTCATGTGAACAGTTTTAGAGATATTGGTGTGTCGAAACGTCGAATGATACCAGGTATATCAAATTTTCAGTTAAGGTTTTGAATTAAAAAAAGATACTGACGTATTTTTTATTAATATTTGTTATTTACATTGTTTTTTTTTTCGTTTTAGGCAAGAGATGCTCTAAGTCGAGCGGAAGAATTGGAGACATCAAATACCCATTTATTAAAGAGATTAGACAAATTAAAAAATGCAAAATCTGCCTTATTGAAAGAACTTTAGTTCACTGCTCTACTTATTTAGGAACTATCTTCTAATTTTATAGAAAAAAAAATACCCATAGCGGTTTTTGAGTCTTCAAAAATCATTTTTTATTAACTACTATCTCTGATTTAATTGAAAGTTTGTTTCTATTTGTATAAATAAGTTCCAAATTATTTATTTTACTTAGAAACAGTGTCAATATTGTCTTTATTTATTTGTTAATTATTACTTGAATAAAGAGAGGTGTAAAAGATATTTAACTAATTGAACATTTTCAATGTCTAATATATATTTCAATTAAATTAATTTCATTGCAAACAATGCAAATAATAGATATTACAATGCTAGACTCACCGTTTCACACTAAAATTCATTTTTAAACAATTTCCAAAATGAATTGCTAGTCGCTTGTTTGTTTTTTGCTTCATCTTGATACATTTTTTGACAGTTTCATTTAGGTATTTATATATCTTAAATGGAGATTATTTGGATCATTATAAACTATTGCTTATAGCTAATATTTCTAATTTATATTACGGTACTTGACCTAAATTCGATATATTTCTCTACACAAACATATAATCGTAATTTAACGAAAATGTTGAAATGCTTTAAAGATATTTTACACCTTCTGTTTTGTTTTTTAAATCTTTTTGTAAATAATTGTAATTTTATCGCACCTCAGGATTTAAAGTGTCCATAGAAATTTTTTTATTACATATTTTGTGTTACCGCTGCTTCTTTTGTACTGATTGTAATTAACAGGTTGTACTGGTATAAAGCGTATTCCATTTATAATTATAGATACCACATTTACCGGAAATGAAAAAAAATACAAATCTAGAAGAAGTATTTTGTATTTATTGATTGATTATTGTCGTAGACAAAATATGTCAACAAATGCATTTCTTCATGTTGCATGTTGTTTGTCAGCATTTTTATACCTCATGAAGCGACCAATCCCTCTTGTAGCTACACACAGTATTAATATAGGTGAAACCCCTTAAGGTAGGGAGACACATAACTGTAACTTGCCAGATCCGAGTGATGGTCGTGAAAGAATAACAGTAGTTCAGACATGTAGACAGCACCTATCTATACCGAGCGCGATAAAAATATTTTATTATTTGATGTAAATTTTTTTATTAGAGGCCAGTCTCCATAAAAGTCAACAAATTTTGTACCTTCACCTGTGCATATCATAACATATAGTGATATAAACTACTACTAGTGGTATTCATATTCAGATGGAACTACTCGGGTATGGTATTACAGTGTTGCGAATCCTCCTTCCCTTAGGGCCCATCAGCAATCAATTTAGTGGCGAAGTGACTATGCTCCATACCATGAAGCTCCCTCCACAATGTTTGCGTGCATATAATTTATACGAAATAAATATTATTTCTGCAAAAAAATAAGTGCTTTAAAGGAGAAATTCGTCTTATTAAAATACAATTTAAATATCTCACCAAAGCGCTAGAATAGTAAAAGCGTCTGTCTATGACATCACGGTTTCGTAAACCAAACACTTGACAGCTTGCAAGTTGAAAGTTTATTGTGATGAACGATTTGAATGGTATTATATCGATAAAACAAGATATTTTTTAACAGAAATGTATCTTTAAATTCCACAAGGAGATACCTAGCAACACTAAAATAAATTCTTACAATTTACTTTTTCATATAAAAATAATTGGAATACGCTTTTTGAATAAGTGCAGAAAGAATATCATGTCAGGGTCGTTTAACATAATTATAATAAGTCTATTCAAAGATATTTCGTACTTACTTAGTGATAGGATTAGCCCCTAACGCGGAGAACAATGTTGGTAATTACAAAAACGGCTAAGATATTGTAATGTTATTTAATTTCTAATCTTTCTCCTTCACGCTTACATGGTAGTACATACACATCTCTAGCTGTAGATAATAGTGACCGTTAAAGTAGATGTTTTTTTCAGTACATCTGTATCTAATGTTCCTTGTGGTGTACTCATTATTATTTTTGTTAATTTATGGAGAAATCAAACCACAATCTTTTTTATATGAAAAAATTTGTCTAGTTGTTTAATTTTTGTCGTAGTTTCAGATTGGGACAAGAATTTTATAAAAACTTGATTATTATTGATAATGGTAGCAGGAAGGCTCCCGAAACGTTGAATTAAAAATATAAAAAAAATTGTAAAGACTAATTGAGTGGATTCTAGGAAACACTAGAAGAGAAGGAAATGAACTAGCAAAATGAGGACTGGAACACCCTTTTGGGGACTGAAAGACCCTTTTCCGGTATCAGCTCCAATGTAATATTGGAAGAAATAGACAACGACGAAAAAGGTGTGAAGATCTGACTATTGGAAATACCTAGTAGGACTTCCTTAGACAATCAAACTACAACAAATGGATACCCAGGCCAGAGTAGGACTGACAAGAAACTGTCGTCTGAATGGGCTCAAAATATCATAGCAAGAAGAATGTACCTGATTTTCTTTTTAATAGATATCATCCCGGTGACGAGAGATATCAATCTGGATGATCATAGCTCATAGCTGTTTTTAAAAGAAAATGATAATATGGTGTTCAACTAAAAATAGATTCTTGTTCATTATCGTTAATAATTATAAGGGAACAAATCGTCTTCGCACCGAGTTTTTTACATTCGTCGCAAGTGGTTTTATCTTGTTTAAATTTTTTTATTAGTTCGATTTTAAGCTTTTTTAAGCCTTTTATTGATAAAAGGTTTTAAACTCACATTGAACAAGGTAAACAACACAGTGACAAATCTCAACATTTTTTCCTGAACAAGCTCAAACATCCCAATGGAGGAGATGGAAGCAGAAGTTGAAACATGGAACAGCGAAGGAATATCAACAACTTCACATTTTAACTAGTGGCGTATCTGCATTATAAGTTGCATAATCTCAGTAAATTATTGTTTTCTTTTTATTTTCTGTTACCTAATCTATATACTGAATTTAAAATGTCCCATTAGTATTATTAATAATACATGGGGTCAAAATTTGGAGTTTAGAAGTTGGTATGAAATATTTCCTATCAAACTTTACCTTTCCAGTATTATTTACAAAAGAAAAAATACTCGTATAAGTTGAAAGTTGTGCATCCGCATAAAAAAACGTAACATACACTCCTAATGAATTTTTTACCATTTCAATAACTGTTATCGCCTTTTTTTATATCAACTGTTAAAATTACAGAATTAGCTTTAGACTGAGCCAACAGGATATAAAATATAATTTTCTTCGCATATAATAGGTAATTGTATCCAGTCGGCATCTTAATTTTCCTCGTTCTTTCAATTTATAGGAGCAAGAAAGGTAATAGAATGTATTAAGTTTAGACATTTTCGTGTAGCATCAGTCGAGGTTGAATGCAATGTGCGTTCTAGTTCTGTAAGTTGCCTACGTACCTTGTAAAATTTTTACTAAATCCTGGCATTTTCTGGCAGTTAAATTGAAATTCTTAACATTACTAGCAAGTGTATATTCGCCTTGAAACAAAAACTATTGAATTTTATTTTTTTTTTGTAATTTGTATTTTATAAAACGTATAATAATGTTAAACGACTTTCTCAGAAATCTAATAAGTATAAGACAAAAATGATTTTTTTATAAGTCATATATGATTTATATGGAAAAATTTAAATAGTATTTATATATTGCGTGAATATGTATTTGAAACAACCAAATTTTCTTTATAAAGATAAACAGTCAAACAGTTTTTAGTCAATTTAATAAAATATTCTTTATGCACTTTTTGTAAACGGCTCAATTAAGAAATAAACACATGCTCAATGTGATTGACCAAATTCTGGAATAATTACTGAATATTTTACAAACTAACATTTTTCGTTAATTCAACTGCAGACTGAATTTTTTCCTACCGGTCTATTAAATTTGATATTCTAGATTTCTTGGAGGAATTTTTTGGGATATCTGCATTATCTCTCGGATTATGTAGTGCTAAGCATTCTGGATGAATGTGGATGGAGGTTTCTTCCTTCATTTCACAGAATATACAGTCTTCTTTCTCCACCAGTATGAGTTTCTTGATTCTGGCGGTGTCCTGTTAAGACACGTAAGAGCTCTTGGTGTATCTTATACAATTTTTGGATCTCACTTGGTTGTAGTTTCCCAGGAGAACTTTTGATTGTCTTAACAAACTAGATCTTTGTAATTACATTAGTGCTGATACCGCAAAATTGTTCTTGTCTCCAAAACAATGTTGATCTTTGCTAGTGAATCTGCTAGACCATTTTAATTGTCAAAATCAGTTACTAGTCTGTCCTAAACCAGTGAAGCAACTTTGCAAAATCGAACTAAACATTGCTGTCGTTTTCAAGTACGTTAAAAATTAATACTAAACTGTGGTTTGAACTGAATTTCAGCACAATATTTAGGTAACTCAAATTATTACATATAAACACACAAAAATCGTATACACAAGATTTAGTCTAGAATATGGTCAATTAGTAGTTTTGGTTTATTTTTCTTATAAACATAAATCAATTTATTTTTAGAACCGTTCAGGCATAAAAAGGTTGTACCATTTTTTTTGTTGTATCTAATGTTTTCCTAACAAACGCAAGTAACGCTTCAAACAACTATATGTACATATGAAATATGTGATTTTTTGTGTATACTATTATAATCGTTTTGGTAAAAGGTAATTTAAAAAATATATAGATAAACTAATTTATACAATTATTTATAATTTTATTATAACCTTACTTCCCAGTACTTTGTACAAAATTGACCAGGCATAAGGTCTTTTTATTTTAGATTTAATTTCCGCCTGATGTAAATAAAAAAGGAACAGAAATGTCAACCAGAAATATATGCAAAATAACTTTGAATAAAACATTGATTGTAATTTAACGCAACAGCAGCAACGCAGTTTTAATAATAACTTCCAAATAAAGGTTAAACCATTGGTTAACTTCAAAAGGTTGTAACACGAAATTTTAGATGTTTACCATCATATCTCAAAGAGTTAACGCATGGTCAAACAAACAGGTAACAAAACAATTTCACTTGTTCTATCTGAGTGTCTGGTTTAATTTGACAATTTATATTTGCAATTGAGGTTTTGTTGTTATTTTTGATATTTATTCAGTTCAACATTTAGTATCAATTGTTATAAACAAATTTGTGGGATAGGAAGAACCAAGAGTTGGTTTATAAGAACAAAAATGATGAAGACTTTCGGGAGTTGTATGAGCTGTGAACGATTCCCAGTGACCATTGAATAGAGGAAATTAAAACCAATCAACTCAACCAAAATAACTTTTTTGATAGATGGCGCTATTTTTGTGAGAGTCCCAGAAGATCAACGCCACCTACGAGAAATTTTATGAACAAACTAAAATTAGTTCGCAGAATTTATGATAGATGACACTGCTTTAATGTCGACCCCAGAAAAAAGAGCGCCATCTATGAGAAACCTATGAATTGAAAAAAATTAGTTCGCATGTTTTGCGCTAGATGGCGCTGGTTTTCTAGGATAAAGCGCAATCTCTCAAAGAACCTATGGACAAAATTTTTCAATTCGTATAATTTCCCTTAGATGGCGCGGTTTTTCTGGTTTTCACACTAAATTGGCGCCGTCTATAGAAAAACATGTGAACTAATCTTTCTTAAAGTGACCTTTCGCTTTCGCGTTTCTTGGTCGTTGAAAAACGCGAACACGAAACACAATGAAGCGATACGTACGTTAGGATGGATTGATACGTTTCACGTAACGTAACAAAGCCCACGTATCGCTTCTGGACATGCGCATTGCAATACGTATACGGATAAGTGATGATTTTTAAAACTGCTTCAAGTCCCTATTTAATATAAATACATATGCCTAAAAATAGTGAAAGATGAGCGGCTTTTTTCTCTGTGAAGACGCAAAATCATTTCAAATCTAATAATGACAATTTCCAGACATTCAAATCACAGAATACTACGATAAGATAGAGAAGTCAATCAATACTAATATTGTTACCTCTCTAATAGGTATGCAACCAGAAATGCATTAATGCCTAACCAGTTGCCCACCTTCTTGTTGTTTATAGTTTTAATACACAGCGTCCAAATGAAATTTTACTAGGTTATACCACAGAGTACACCATCTAACAATAGGAGAAAAAAAGCACTTACTTACATGAGATGAATAATAAAAGGTGTTCTCATGTAGTTAAAAAATATATTCTATAGCTCTAATTGGAAGGGATGTTCATCCATAGTGCTCATCAACACTACTATTTTTCTTGTAGTTATGGTTTTACTTCGAATCAATACTCGTGTAACTTTTCTCAGTGTATCAGGTAGTTTATATTTCAATGCCCTCGCGTATTTCCGCTCAATATCGTGTAAGACCGACTTCAAAGGAGCCTACAAAACTTTCGTCTCTTGTTATGGTGTACTCTGTGGTTATACTATGATTGATTTGGTTTTAGAATTATGGAAAGTTTCCATTTAGTAAGGGTTGAAACTGTTTATTTGTTATAACAGTTAAATTCAGAATATTTCAAGACACACATAAAATTCAATAATTGGAGAAAGAAGATAGAATAAAAAGACCTATTTTAGATATTATGTATGTCAATTATGCACATTTTAGAACTTAATGGTCAAAGACAAATGAAACGCACAAGGCACCAAAATTCATAAAAATTCAATTAGTTTTAGTGACTATAAACTCATTTTCCTGGAAGTACCCCAAATAGGGGAGATAATCCTCTCGAAGGTCACAACAGGAACTCGAGAGAAAGTACTACAATGGCTAAGCACATTTGTAGTAGCAATAGGTCGAAATGCAATACGAACACCTTTTCACTTTTCAAGGCATTGAGAGCAAATGGGATTTTCCCAGCATTGGTTAGAATTAGTCGAAGCAGCTTAGAACTGGGTTATATACCAGAAGCATATAAAAGGACAACCTTCATTTCAAACGCTGGAAAAAGGGGCGCAACAAACCCCAATTAGTCTAGCATCGTTTGTGCTCAAATGATGGAAAAAGCTTTTGACTACTATATTAAAGCATAAATCCTAGAGAGACTACATCTCCACCGATATCAGCATTTGGTTATGGAACGAGCCTGCTTGCCAAGAGGGAATTAACCAACCTTAAATAAAAATAATATGTGATAATAGACGATTCCAGAACACTTTGACAGGTCGGCCATATTGGGCTGAGTCCCCCGATCAGCCAGAAAAACTTTACAAATAACACATAGAGCAGGCAGTAAACTGTCTCTGAATTGAATTGAATAATAATTGAAATGTCAGACGACGAAGAAAGCAAACAACAGAGGAGTTAGGACTATTACGAGATCAAGAGATCAATTAAATGGTCACCTCGCCTGTCGAAACAGCCAGAAATCGAAAAAGGATTCCTTATTTCTTGCTTCCCACATTCCATACTTATCAACCCAATACAGTATACAATGGCATTTTAGATAATTTTAAAATTAAAGTTGAATGAGGACCCCGACCCACACTGTGAGCCGACTGTCAGTGACGTCATTCGCATTCTTATTCTATCTGATTCTATCCTCCAGCGCTATAAATATAACAGCCTAGTTCCTTTTGCGGGATTATATAACGAGTTTAGGTCACAAATCACTGTGGTTCAAGGTACGGAACATGAAGAGTCTCCATGCTAATGCTACGGAACATCAATACATCACTGACCAATATTTGGGACGGAACATAGCTAGCTTCTGTCTATTGTCAATATTGTCATATATCATCAAGGACATTGAGTGATATTTTGACAACACAATAAATTTTTATTTTACAAATTATATTCTGTTGAAGAATTCTAATACAATACTTTGTTTATCCTTCTAGAAGCCTTTGAATCGAATGTTTCCGTCCTACGTCTACAAAATTTGGTAGTGAAAATGTATATTTGTAAAAGAATGGTGTAAATTGTATAAATGTTTTCTCCGACAACAATATTCTAACCTGCCTTGAAAATGTCATACCAGTTTTCCTTGACCAACGGAAAACAAAAACGATTTTCCATTGACGATGCTTTCGAAGAAGAAACAGATGAAGCTATTAAAGTGTACGGAACCGCAGGCCCTAGATCACCTATTTCAAATTCTAGGATTATGGCCGGCGAAGGCGACCATGTAACAGTTAACATGGAAAACGGCAGGTAATGATAATGATTTATTTATTTTAATGAACATGCAAATTATTCAGACATCACAAAAATTGTTATAACATGTTACATAATTTTATTTGAATTCATTAAGCATATCACTCATTTAGATTTGCAGGCATTTCTAAATGATACTTTAATCATTTATATTTGTTCTTGTTCATATAGAACTTACAAAATGGCAAATGATACGTCTAGAGATAGTGATTCATTGATACAGGACTACTATGATTGTCATAGTGAAGAAAACTTTAGCAGATCATGTTTGAAACATCCAAAAATAAAAGAAAATTGGAGGATGGTATTAGCAGCTGCAACTCTATTAATAATAGGTATAGGATTGCTTGCAACAGGTACAGTCACACTAACGGAACCAAATTCTGGTTTGCAAGGTGCAGTGTTTTTACTAGCAGGATTTATTTGCTTTTTGCCTGGAGCATATCATATTGTTTACATATATTTGGCTGCTAAAGGAAAACGTGGATATCACTTCCATAATTTACCATTGTTTACTTAAAGTACATTATTTAAAGAGGGCAAGTAGAAATAGCAGAAAAAAAATTAATGCAATTTAGGTCACATCTTAGCTCCTATTACCATGTTCAGTTCCAAATTTTGGTAAGTTTTTGCTTCATGAAATACCATTTTTGTTATTAATCTTGTTAGAGTACTAATTAATTGATATTTCTACTAAAATCTTCCATTATTTAAGGAAGACATTCATATATGTTTGTGTACTGTGCATAATATGTATGTGAAATTTGGTGGATATATCTTTGCCCCCTCAAAAATATTTAAAATATATCCAATTTAAGAAAAATGGACACTGATCATTTCTTCTATTTTTTAAAGTTTCAAAATTTTGACTAAATATAAATATGCCAAATATCATTTAACTATGTTTAAAACATTTTTGATCTCTTAGGAAAATGAAATACCTAGAAGGTATAGATTATTGGATTGTAATTATTTAAAATGATTGGAGAACTAATTGAAAGTATTTATCATGCTGGAATCGGAGCTTATGTGTATCTTATTCAATAAATTTTATTATGTATAATTGCAATAAAATCATGAAAGGATTGATTAAAAAAATTGGTCTAGTTTGTGAATATAATTATTTAGATAACAAATTAAATAGAAAACTATTTTTCTTGAATCAAGTGCTAACTTAGCAATCAAGTCTTAAAAAATAACATGATATTTTCTAGGTGATTTAATTCAAATATTTTTGTGTGTGCAAGTATTTAAATACTTTCTTCTTGAATGAACTTTATATAAAATTTTATTTACAAGATAGACACAGGTGCTACTGTTTTTTCATCAAATAATTACTTAGAATGACTGAAGGCAATCAATCAATAGGTACAAACCTAATCATTAAAAAATTCACATGTGAATGACTAATGTTTGTATTTTACTTAACAACACTCAGCAATACACACTAAAAATGAAAAAATACCATTTTTTCTGTTCTAAAGTAAGCTACTAGTCATTATTACTTAGTTATAATTAGTATATTTTAATATAAAAAAATCTCAATACAATTTTACTTGGAACCATGAAAATTAGATGTTTTTTTCAGTTCTGTGTTACTCTTATAAACAACCACCATGGTATACTAGAGTACAAGTACTCTTGCATAATTTGAGTAATTTTGGTGAACTCAGTTCATAAATCCATTGTTTTATTTGTTCTTCTATTTGGCAATTTTTAGTACATTGTACTATTCATTAAGTATTTTCAGTGCAATCCTGATTTTAAATGCATGCTAAGTAACACTAATACAAAGATGTTCCACTAGAATTTTAGTTACTCTTAATTTAAGCTTTGTTGGTTTGCTGTACTAACAGATAAAAGGGCTACCACATCAAGCAAATGCTCATCTCGGCACTTGAACAGCTGCTAGAAAATTCCGATGGTCGTGAGAGTGACAGCAAAAATTAGAACATGGAATATAATGGCTCATCATTCACCAAAACCCAGTCCAAAGAGACATGCATTCAAAGTAAAAATTTGATTTCCAGATTTTACATTAACTTGAAGATTAGAAAAGCACTCTCTTAATGTTGAACAACTTACCCAGACATTGGAAAACTTTTGTAGGGTAAAACACATATTTGCCATCATCAGCTGCAATAGACTGTTTGTTCCCATTTGTGAGTCAAATGGAATAGGTCTATAAAACTTTTGGTGTTTGTTCAGGCAGGTACTCTGTACTATTGGTACTTGAATAGTTATCACTGAGTTACTGTACTTTTTCTTGAACTTGCTAAAGCAGATGTTTTTAATCTAGTATATGGTTATAAATAGCCTGAATGCAATTGACACTTTAGGTAATACTTAAACCATATCATGCTTAATTGTACAGTTTAGAACTTTCATAGGATTCAAAGTTATCATTTTCGTTTCATGAGTGGCTTAAAAACATACATTTTGGTTGAGTTTATACATTTTTTTCCTAAGCAAAGGGCCGGGACTATAACCACAGCAAGCCTCTCTTAATCTGGTGCTAGGCATCTCCAATATTAATTTCACTAATCTCCACCAGATCTAACAGTGGTGGAGGAAAATAAGCTCTTTGTACAAAATTATTGCACTAAAATTCCCATACAAGCACAATATGAAGGGTGGCCTGAATTTTAATTCTAACCACAGGCATCTCCCAAACCATAAAAGATACACACACAGTTGAACGGGACTAAATCTGTACAATTTAAGGGTCCTTTTAAAAAACTTTTGTCCTATTCGACTGACTGGGATTGTGGGATGTGTGAGTTCAAATCCGGGACACTATTTATGTTAATAAATAATTCAAGACTAGCATCATTAAATAGAATTATTTTGAACAGTGGTTTCTACAATTATGATATAACTAAAATAAAATTGTATTCTTTTTGAAATTATTTCTCATTAATAGATGAAAATAATAGTTTAAATGTGAATGATCGTTTTTTGTGTCTGGGGCATGCATTTACTTTGTGATTTCAAAATTAGTGTTCCTACTAAATGCATAAAATATTACAAGCATCTCAAATTATGTTGTACAGATAAAGTTAATTGCTGTTTATGAAATTTAATTTGATCTTATTTTGATACCTACAAGCAATAGTTAAAATTTGAATGGTGTGTATTGGGTTGAGTATTTTGGAGTCTCTAGAATTTTCTGAGCTAAGCTTATTGCTTATGATGTGTTATTGCTTTCAGATGCTTTTAATAATCTCTAAAATTTAGTATTTAGAAAGAACATTGAATATATTTTTATACATTTTTTTTATATTTTTCCATTGAAAACTGCAATCATTGTTATTTCTAGAGTTGATACCAGTATGGTTAATTTAAAAAATATATATATGGTGATTATTTTTACTATTTCAGAAATAGGTAAATGCTTAGGTAACTTCTTGGAATCTATAGGTACTTGTACATGTAGATTGGTGATTTACAGCAGAGCTGGACCATGTAATACAGGATAACCGACTTTTTATTGGTAAAATTTGATAAAGTAGTTATATGGATCAGTTGTAATTCGAACAAACTTGACTATTTATAAGTGCAATACAGAGACGTTTTGTTATCCCCTCTGTATCAGGTCCGGTTTCCAAGATAATCAAGAAAATACAAATTGCTCCTTTTTTTATTTTTATCAGTGTGTTTATTACTAAACATAATTAAAACAGTCTGTTTTAAATTGAATGCAATTGAAGGTGTCATCTAAATTTTCTGTGCTAATATATTCAGATACGGACTATCCTCTTTCTACTATCCCAAAATCGGTATCACAGGGAAGCATACAGCACTTACCATGAATGTCAAAGTTAATTTGATATAACATTAGAGAGAAAAGCAACCATTTTTATATTGCGGTTTTGGCCACCATAGGCCACAATTTCTGTCTTACCATCTTTGATGTAATTAAGTAGATGCTTCCACTGATCGATTAATACTGATAGCACAGCTGGCAAAACAACACAAACGCGGGAGAACGTGAAGGTCAAATTCAAATATGAACATGGTCTGTTTGTATTTTATGGCACATGTCCAAATGAACTTGTCTATTTTCATTATGCTTGTATAATTGGTTTCCCTTCCTTTAGTGACATGGTCTATTAGTATATTGATAAAACTTGTTTAAATGTATCCAGAGATGTACATAACTTAAAATACAATAATTTTGACTTGACTGTTTGTATTCCCAGACCTCCAAATGATATCTGTATAAATAGCAATTGATAGTTTCGAAACTGCATTGTGCATTCATTAAAAAGGTGGTCATTTTGATTTCGAAAAAATAAAAACTTAAAACTTAAGTTTGATAATTTCAGCTGCATTCAATACAAAATATAGTGTTCAAATACCTTTTTAAATTATTTTTAGAAATAAAGACTGATTGAAAAGGGAAAAAATTTGAGTTTTCTTGAATTTCTTGGAAACTGGACTTTATACCGGGAATTCCAAAACTTGCACTACCTTGCACTGATAAATATGCAAAATTCTAATTACAACTATCCTCTATCTCTAACTGTACTAATACAATGCTAATAATAATCCTGTTTGGTGATGCATAAGTAGCAATTATGGTTCATACTGTATACTTCTAAATAATAATTGTATCCAATCTAAATATATATTTAAAATGGGAATACAATTAATTTATTGAAAGTCAAGTTTAATTTTTGTTTTTTTTTTCAACTTCTGATTTAGTAAATATAATGTGTATCTTAGATTTGGCAATTTGTGTAAAAATATCTTCAATAGTTCATATACCAGTTGATTTACCAAGAAGATTAGAACAGAGTCTTGTAATTGAGTGGTGGAACTAAAAATCCTGATATATTTTTGGGAGAAAATATTCAAATGGAGTTTTGGAATCACCAGAAATAAAAATATCGAATATATTTATACTTTATTATTAGTACATAGTGCAAATGGATTTTGTTTTTTGTTTTATCCATTTTTTGCACGTTTTTACAATTATTTTAAGGATATTATTGAAAATATGTAGTTGTCTTGTTTAGAACAGATATATCAGTGCCATTTATCTCTAATTTCAAAAATATAGGTATGCCTTTAGTTAATTGAAGTTTTCGTTGCGCCTCATCCAGACTAATCTTCAATCCAAAAATGGAAACTTTCGAATCGAGTTTTTTAAAAATTTTGTTGTTTAACGATACAACCCGCGCATTTTGAAATATATATTTAAAAAAAATGTGATTCGTAATTGGGTAGACATGAGTAACAGTTATATAAATGTGTTCAATTTTTCTTGCCCAAAAAGTGATTAGGTATTCAACAATAAAATCATGAGGCACGGTTCGAAAGTTTTTAAAATTTCATTTAAAAAAAATTACCATGCAACAAAAAAAGTATATGGTACTTTTATTCTGTTTTAATATATGATATATAATTATCTAAAACGACTGCTAATAATAATATATGACCGACTGGATTTGTTGTGAAATTTTATTTATTTATAATTGTAAGTTAAGTTACACCTGTAATAAATGGTTGATTTTTGGAAAGCTTTAAATTTTTTTAGGTAAGTTAAAATATAAATACTTTTATATTGTAATATCGGAAAATAAATTCAATTTAGATTCTGTGTCTTGCATTAATTTTTTGGATTTAACTATTTCTGAAACTGACAGCCTACTAATTTAAGAGTTATATTCCTTTTCTTGTCCAAGAAGTGGTAGTTTGGGACGTTGTAAATGGGCTGTCTTTACAGAATACTGAACTGTGTGAATAACCTGAAGCTTGAGTCTTGAAGTTCAAAGCGTTGTATCAGTTGAAGGAGTCCTATATTCAATGAAAAATTGGAAGCAAAACCAGTTCTAGGTGTGAAAAAATATGCACCAAATATACCAGAGTATCTTAAGTAATACACAAAAGGTTCCAAAGGAAACGCAGGAGTCTGTGTAATCGTTAAAGAGAGTACAATTTGTCCTGGGAGGGTAGAGACAAGAAGGACATTATTTTTATTGGAACCACATGAAGAAGTTAGCAGCAGTAACCTAGCATAACTTTTACCGTCCAATGTTTTACTGCACGCAGCTGTTTTGTTCTGCCCCTTCGCACTTTGCTCACTCTCTTTGTCCAATTGTTTTGTGTTATTCTGCTAACATGTTACACAGGTATATGTTACTAATGATGGTCTTATTGTTTGGTATTTTTAGCAACTTAATACTACGTCGAAAAAAGCACTGAATCAAATAACTATTAAGAACCACGTGTTGTGCAAAGAACGCAGATTCTTCAATGCGTGACTTCACGTGGACTTGCAATGGGTCAACTACTACATCCAATTAGCATTAGAGACTTTCTCTGATATGTTAAACCATTTTGTCTCTCTTACCCATTTTTTTCACATGTCATCGTCACTCTTTTCTACATTTGATGAAATGTTTCGCAGAATAATATCTGTTACAAAATATTTCCAATTTCTCTGAGCACTGATCAAACCATCTTGATCCTCAACCGAACTTCTTTCTTCATCCAATGCCCGATATTTTCATATACAATTTCTTCAACTTCTTCTCCACCTGTTTTTGGAAAATGCTGTCATGGGTACTTTTAACACGGTACAAAATGTGGGTCGGTCATCTAAAGGGTAAACGCAGTCGAGGTATAGCTCTTTTCACGATCTAAGAAACTGACTTGACTCAAGTTTGAGATGCAATAAAATAAAATAAAGTATTTATAATAAGAATGACCCAAAAGTTTTCAGTTAATAATGTATTATTCGCCATCAATACGAACCTGTCATTATCCCACCTCAGGTCAGTTTCTTAGATCGTGAACCATACACCACCAATTAACATACAGACGATTTTAAAGAATAAGTGTGGATTTATGCAGCAACATTTAACAATTATCAATTAGCATTTAACAATTAACATTTATCAATTATTATAAGTTGAACTATTCATTTAACTATGTCTCCATTTATGCAGACAATTAACAATTACGAAGTTGGCCAACTTTTAACTTTCTTAAATTAAATGTACCTAATTTTCATCTAGTGCGCAACTAGTACGCAGATCCTTACTTTTTTCATAGAAAAGCGCTTGACTTAGGGTTATGTTATGTGTTTGTTTATTTTCAAGTTGAATAAAAGAAAAAAAGTCTTCAACTCTACTATACACCTCCAAAATTGTTCCAATGCACAAATAGACATGAAAATGTAGGGTTATTGTAACTAGAATCTCGGGCTTGTACGCATGCTTACTATTTTCTCCCAATTTATAATTGTGTCTGCATAAACGATGGCAGTTTTACTAATTCTTAAATGCCAATTGATAATTGTTAAATGTTGCTGCATAAATCCACACTAACAAATTGATTGCAGAGGCAAGTAATACGAGTTTGGTAAACGGTAGTAAATTCAGGATATAGGAGTAAGTAAAAGTCTAATATACGATTTATATATTATATTTAGCTGTTTTTATGTCATACTCAATGAATATAGTAATATTAGTTCTTACTTCTCTTCTGTAGTTGGCGGTCAAACACCCACAATTTACTTTTATAACAGAATAAAGCTTTGTAGTACTGTTCGAATAAAATATAGTTAATTAAAATGGTATGGGTATATCTTGGAAAAATCTTCTCGCTAATTATCCTCGTAAACTGAAATATTGCACTAACCACAGATATCGATCTGCTCGCATGATTAAAGTTACAACTACAATAATCTGTTAACTATTTTTATAAATTTCCGGATCCCTTTTTGATAAACTTTTTCAACACTGGAGAAAAAATTACGATTTGCCATTTGTTCATATAAAATTAAAATCATCCACAAGTTTACTCCAAAAGGAATGCAACATCCCAATGTCTAATGAGGCTATGAATGACTTATCTCAACATCAGTTCTTAGTAGTTTTTAAAATCCATTAGTAGAGTAGAGAGAATGGAGTATGCACCTCGCATTTTTTGGCTGTCGAGACACTTGCCTGCGGTTTGTGCTTAATAACCATCATTAAATGCTCACTAATGTACTATTAAAATCATATAAAATAAACTGAGGATTTCTTAGTTAGTAAAGATAAAAACATCAATCGCAGATAATTGTTTTTCTACTGTATCGCTGTTTGGAGAATTGTGGATTAATAACACAGACCTAATAACACCAGAGACCAAATTGTTGACATTTTGAAAGTCAGCCATCATCGAGCTTTCCACCCACTTTCTATGCTAAAACTGTAGCCAAATTTACAAACAGTATAAGTTTATCGAGTAATAAAAAATGGGAGCAATTTAGTATCATTTGTAATTAACTAATAGAAAATAGTAATTTAATTTTCATTTTTAAACAAATTGGTTAATATTAAAACTAAACTGCTCGTTTTAGAATAAACTTGTTATTTTATGAATTATTCATATAAGATTTCTACACTAAAATAAAAAAAAAACCGTTTACAATTTTACGCTAGATGGTGGCTTGATACGCGATATTGAATGAATTCATTTCTTGTAGCGTAGCTTTCCAGAATCTGTGCATTTATAATTATTTGACTTTTTTGGTTTATATCTTTCTTCACTTGAAAAAAACCTCATTTATCGAACAACTATGGTTCGTGGTTTAGTAGTTGGTGAAAAAGTGTATCATTTATTTCCAGATTTAACTTTTCACTGCAGGTAAGTGTAGTTATGTTTTATGCCAGGAAAACAAATTTGTTTATCGACAGTGGCGGGCTAGTTTGTTACTATTATCGAAATATTTTGTTACCTAACATTCCTATTTAACTATTAGCTCTAGTTTCTTGAATATTTTTGTATACCATAAAAAAAAATAAGTATAGTTAAAATTAGCAAATATTTTTCTTTCAAGGAGAAATAATAATTACACAAGAAAAAAGTCCCAAACATGAAGACAGATTTCTTTTATATTGGATTTACAGGCGGAGGCAATTTCTGGAGCAATTTTGTTTTTTTTATTCCATTTGAAGTCTTTAAATTATAATTCGTTGCCTGAGCCTGATCAAGTTTTTTTTTAAACTTCATTTTAAAAAATGGGCATAAATATTAACTATTACTATTCAGTATCAGGTTGTAAGGCTCATTGTTATTTATATTACATTTTGCTTATAACATCCTGTTTCCCCATGATCTGGAAAAACGAAAATTCTGTAACAGAAACTGCATCAGGGGTGGGAGAACCGCATTCCGAAGTAAATGAGGCATCTGTAGCTAGAAATGAGAATGTGGATATAACAATAATCTTACTGCTCGACAATATGAAGCCGCTGTTGAAAGATTATTGGTTTACAATCAAATCACTGGATTTTGTATGATTTTTAATTAAGCAATTATCCTTTTAAATAAATATCTTTAGTTTAAAACTCTGACTTTCTTTTTTAAATTGAATATCTATGTTAGCAATCCAAATCTCGAAAGGTTATTTCCTTAGCTCAATCGAAATATTAAAAAAAAAAAAACGAAATGTTTTTGTCTCAAGTTTTATTAGGACTGTGATTAATGAAGACCAGTCGGTTACCAAACTTGTAGTCAAAAATTCCACTGACAGACTTCAAGTCACTATTCCCCCTTCTGTTTGCATCGAGCACGTCAGGTCTCCGCCACTTGTCCATGCGACGTTCTTTCAATGAGAATTGCGCTTTAGAGACAGTGTATAGTTTTAATTCTAAACTACTAATATAAAATGTTTTTTTAAAACTTTTATTAATTTCCAGATAATATCTTCTAAAATTTCAGGAAATCTTATATATATCAAAATTTCATTTTTGACAATCATCAATTTTTCATAATTCTCAATCACGTTCAATTTGATTAGTATTATTCTTTTGATTCTATATCTTCAATTATACTTTTCAATTTAACGACAATTAACATAATTTTATGTATGGAACAATAACAATTCAATGGAAAATTAAATTAAAGTAGAAGTATTATTAAGAATTTTTTTGTATATAATTAAATTTGGAAATGTGGATGGATTTTAATTTTATGCACAAAGACTTTTATTGATTGTTGAATATTCAATAAATTTCAAGAATAACAGTTTATAAGAAAAGATGATTGATAGTTCATCCATGTTTGTCGCCTACCTTACCAGCATACCAATCATGAACACCAAAAATAGGGCGGAATAAATTGGCTAGCAGTCCAAGGACAGAAAATTCACAACACCACAGTTTTCCACCATCTATCACTTTGACGTTTTACGTCAATTTTTTTAATAAACGTCAGTGTATGTCAAAGTTTTTTTGTTATATTTTCCTATTTTGTGGTTTATTCGGTAAGAGAAAAACAGTTGTGTGTCTCACGTGTAGGAAACGCTTTAGCAACTACCTAATAGTCTCGGGCTGCTAAAACTCATTTTCTGCCCCACAATAAACTATTTCACAATGTGACTCTCTATATTGGTCGAAATAAAGAGGTGATCTTTTTTCATTTGTGTAATTTATTTAAGTTTTCGTTTTGTTCAAAAGTAATGTTCGGTATATTTTAAATTTTTTTAAACGAAATTTAAAACATTTGGTATTCCAACAAAAAAAGACGGGCTTCACCAAATTCGACTATTATGCCAACTTTTGCGGATGAAAAGTTTATTTTTACCAGCGGCCAAGAATTGGTAACAATTAGAGATGAAACGGATAGTGGTTGGGCTGGATACCGAATATTTGGCAAGCTATAGGCCAGAGAAATCACTCATTGAAATCAAAGAAATCTATGCATGTAGCGGACATAGTTTTGTTAAAATGAGTAAAATGTGTAGTGTGGCATACACACCACATTTGTGTATTTTTTGTAGGTGTAGATAGCCAAAACAGGCACCAGACCTAAATCATCTCTTCCAAATTCACTTCGACTTTACAGATTCCTATTCAAGCTATGCCCTGCCCATCACGTACGTTTATGTAGTCTAATTTAGTTCCGCAGCAAAGCAGTATTTGGCTGCGGGGCAAGCAGCTGCATGCAAGACTGTTAGCGCCTAGCCCAATTTGGTGAAGCTGTTGCACTGCCATGAATCGTGTAGTTCTATGAGCTGTGAAGGTAAACATGCGTATATAAACTTTTGACAGAACTTACCAAAAAAAAATCAAGTTAAATCGTTCAATAGAACTTTATTCAAATATCTAAACAATTAAAGTTGATATGGTTTCAAAAACGAATAGACTTTTTATTGGATTACCAATTGAAAATGAACAATTATAGAGTTTGTTCGACCATCCTTTGCAGTTACGTCATAATCGGTGACGTATTCTGCTGTTTTACGTATGTCTTATATTAGTTGAATGTTATTTTACACTTAACCTCAAAATTATAATCAATGACGTACCTAAAGTTGAGAATAGACCTATCCAAGATGCTGTCAACTGATTTTCAAGATGGCCGCTGGTAGACACACAAATCTTTTGTTATAGTTGAAATAATACCCTTCTTGGTGTGCGTCATCGATTGTTAATCTCCTTCTATCACATTAAGTAGGAAGATATGGAAAAAAAGGCAGGTCTGTGATCAATCCTAATAAAAATATCACAATAATGAACCGTTTGAATGTTTTACAAACGGTAACGCTAATCTTTGACTTACAAAAATTTTATTGGTTGATGTTTAGATTACGCGCCAGCACAACCTATCAATCGCGAGGTTAAAATACTATGTAGGCGTAACTTTCGTAACGCCAATTTGTCTTACGTCTTTTTCTACTGTCACACTGACAGTTCTTGTCAGGTGTGTACTTTGTTGCTTACGGTCAATTATTATTTATGAGAAGTGAACATTAATCTTATTGTTATATTTATCTAAATAATACAAAAATATGCCTAGATACACGAAAAAACAACAGTATTCTGAAAGTTCTCAAGTATTTTCAGTTAGAAAAAGAAGCTGATAATTATTAATATCATAGCTTTTTCGAATTTGGCTGAATACGATCCTGATGATATTTATCAAATTTAAGATTAGCTATATGTCAAAATGGCAAATAAAATAAACGACATGCCGAAAACCCGGATATACGTCACAATCGATGACGCACACCAAGAAGGGTATTATTTTAACTATATATGATATTATCAATAAGATAGATTAATATTCACTTTTCATAAATAATAATTGACCGTGAACAACAAAGTACAGACCTGTCAAGAACTGTCAGTGTGACAGTAGAAAAAGACGTAAGACTTATTGCCGCTACGGAAGTAACGCCTTTATAGTATTTAAAACACTCGATTGATAGGTTGAGCTTGAGCGTAATATAAACATCAACCAATCAAATTTTTGTAAGTCAAAGATTAGGGTTAACCTTTGTAATACATTTAAACGGTTCATTATTGTGATATTTTGATTAGGATTAATCACAGACCTGCCTTTTTTTCATTTCTTCCTACGTAATGTGTTAGAAAGACATTAACAATCGATGACGCACACCAAGATGGGTGTTATTTCCACCATATGTGAAATCTGTTTAGTTCGGTCAATTTACTCGTCTTCTGTGGTCTTCTTTAATCTAAAGGTTCAGTTCTTTATTGTATTGTGATTAATTATACATAATTCAGTGTGAAACTAGAAAATATGTCTACTACTTGTTGTGTGGTTAATTGTGGAAGTCGAGGAGATCGTGATACTGTTAGATTTTATCAAATACCTAGTGAATTACACTATCCACACAAACCTGAATTGAATGAACTATCAAAGATCAGAAGAAAAAGGTGGATACAAGCGATCAAAAGAAAATATTTCACAGAAACTAAAATGCAGTACAGCAGAGTGTGTGAGAAACATTTTTTGAAAGGTAAAGATTTTTCGAGCTCTGCAATTTTGGACAAATCCAGCTTGAAAATATTTGTATGCTGACAAACTCTTATAAGCTTTCATTTGTTCATTGGTGTAAAAGCTGTGTGTCAGGACCAAATACGACACTATGTGGAAATAAGTCACTGGTGGAAAGTCGACTTCTTGAGTTTCTTTAATAGGAGCAGGGTTATTGTATTGTGTAAGGATCAATACCCTGAATAACTCTTATCTTTTCCTTGTATCTTATGGCAATTTCTTTACAGTCACTCTCTAGCGTCAATAGATAATCACTTTTATTGGAACAAGCCATTATTTAAACTTTAAACACGTATAATAGAAAAAAACTATTAACATAACTATGCACCTATGCAAAACGCAGGTAAATGATCTTTTGTGTGTCTACCAACGGCCATTTTGTATGTCAGATGGTCACGTGTTCTGGATAGCCTTATTGTTTTCAAAATATGACAACTGAACTGTCAAAAGTAACAGATAAAATTTATGTCGACCTTCTATTAGAAATACGTTAATGACGTCATAATTCCGTCTCATCCATTTCATGAATGATAGAGCAAGCTGGACAATGTTTGACGTAACGGCAAAGGATGGTTGAACAAACTCTACTGTTACCATGAAAAAACTGTTAATCTTAAAACTTATTAAATGCATTTTATACAAGGATACTGTGATTGTCGTTTTGGACAAACCGAAATATTTACCCATTTATCAAAAAAAATTGAAATAAAAGCGAGACCCATACGTTGCGTTTTATTATTATTTTTTTCAAGATAAAAAACAAAAACAAAATCGCTTAACACTCTTGCTGTTTGGTCGCCGGATTGTTTCTGAAGCCCGGTGGACTGGATATTTGGGAATTTATATCGTTGCTAAACCAATTCAGATTCTGTTGTGAATTCATATGTGAGAAATTATTAAAATTTGGCTGTAATTGTTGTGTGAAATTTGAGAATGCATTTGTTGTGTATTCGTATGGCCGCAACGGCGGCGCACTTCCATTCTGTATCTGTTGTTGTGTACCTATTTGTGATAAATTTGTATAATGATCTCTAAGTTGAGGCATATTTGCTAGGGGATAATGACGACTAGACGACAAAATCGCCGGATCTAACACCTTCCAATCGTTACATGTGTTGCTTATATCTGAAAAATTACAAATAAATATATTATGGTATTTTTTATACATACAGGGTGTACCAATCTTACGACAAACTTCGGTATATGGGTTATTTTAAGTGATATCAAAAAATGTTATTAACAAAAATAGTAGATGTGCTGAAGGTCCATGTATTTCGCCAAACAGAGTTTCGTGACATGATGCAATATCTCCGTATCCTATTAAATTTCAATTATATTGTTTCTTATATACAGGGTGAACGGAAACACGAACCTGTCATTTCCTTTCTTCTTTCAAATGGAACACCCTGTATTTTATAGCAAAAATAGAATCTTCGATTATGTAACTTCAATTTTTGTCAAGCATTCCCTATACCCAAAGTTTATGAAAACAGAGTTATCTGGTAATATTTATTGTAAACTATTATCATTGACCTATTATGTGAAAGCAATAAACGTTGAATGTAACAAAAAATCCTAATTAATGATAAATTTCAGTAAATAATTCATTCTAAACAGAATTAGCTACCAAAAGTATAATCCTAACCGTAAGCTGAAGGTTCAAAGTGTTCACCGTTAACATCAATGCAATGAGGGGGCCCAACTGATTGGCCAGCTCGGTCACCCGATTTAACAAAAGTATATTTATTTTTTTCGGGTCTTGTGAGGAATAAGTTTATAAAATCCCCGGCTATTAGAGATGACATGAAAGAGATAATTAGTGCGGCATTTCGATCTGCTAACGTTGATATGCTGAGAAATTTGAACTATTCTGCAGCATTGCATTGATGTTAACCGTGAATATTTTAAACCTTTAGTTTAATATTACGGTTGGGATTATACTTTTGGTGGCTAGTTTTGTTTAAAATGAATTGTTCATTAAAATTTATTATTAATTAGGATTTTTTGTAACATACAACGTTTAATGCTTTCACATAATAGGTCAATAGTTATATTTTACAATAAATATTACAAAATAACTGTTTTTATAAACTTTGGGTATAGGGAATGCTTGACAAAAATTAAAGTTACATAATCGAAGATTCTATTTTTTCTATAAAATACAGTTCCATTTGAAATAGGAAAGAAAATGACAGGTTCGAGTTTCCGTTCACCCTGTATACAAGAAAGAATATAATTGAAATTTAATAGGATACGGAGATATTGCATTATATTACAAAACTATTTTTGGCAAAATAATTTTTTTTTCTGCAACGTACATTACGTACAACAAGCTACAGAGCGTTGATTTACCTACGATTTTCACATAAACGTGTCCATATCTTTTGTAGGACTCTCTATAACGTGGCAAAACCTCATATCAAAAGCTTCAAAAAAATGTAACCAATCCTAATTCGGTATAATATCGCACATCTAATTCAATAGTGCCACATGTGCAAAACTTGAAAATGTTGGTAATTTAATAAAACAATGTTGGGTTCCCACATTATTGGCTGTAAAAATTTCATTATAGAAATTACTCTCTTCAAAAGTGTGACGTTCTGACACAATTATAAAGCTTTGTACTGAAATTTTATTAAATTTCTAAAAATTTAAAATCTAAAAGAGTTTTGATAGTTATGGCGATACTGCACTGACATGTATGTCTATTTGATTTAATTGATTATTAGATATGGCCATATTGCGCATAAATAAAAGATACATTAATTAAATTTAAAACATTTTATTCAATTTATGTGGTACAAACAACAGAAAACTTAAATTGGAGTTTATATTTCATTTTTGATTAATTAGGTCTTTAAAAAATTTGTGGTAAACGGGTTTGATTAAATTTTTATTGCAGAGTTCCAAGAGGTGTTGCTTAGTTTTGTCCGAAATCGAAGGTGGTTTTATGTAAGCTTTTTTCAGAACCAGGGCCGTTTCTGAAGAAGCTGTGCATTGTCTTGTGGTGCCTTTAATACAAACTTCTTCAAACTCATCATTAAAGTCAGTTTTGTAAAAAAATGATCCAGGGCTATTTTTATCAACTTTAATAGCTTGGATGTCATTCCAAATAACCTTTTTATCTGTTATAGTTTTTGTAAAGTTTTTTCCCATTTTTGAGCTGAGGTCTTTGAAATCATAAAACTCTTCTGTAGACATTTCCCTCACATTGTAAGGCTTTCCTTCTTTTCTGGCACATCTTATTATTACAGGCCATTGTGCTGGTACGTAGATAGGGCCCGTTCTAAGAACTTTCTTTTTTTGTCGCTCAATGGTTGAGTGCATCGCATCTCCTTCATTCTGAGTATGACCCACAGTAAGAAATTTATGTGTGATGGATTTTATATTGACTTTTGCAATTGCGTAGAGGTACATGGTTACGATAAATTTATTTTTATTCTGACCCACACAGTTGTCACTATAAAATACAACATCCTTGTTAACACAAAATGATGAGAGATAATCCAATAAACAAGTAGCTATTTCATTGGCGCCACGGTTTGCGATGGCTTCATGCCAAAAATAGCAGTAACCATTCTTTGAAACCATTTCAAAGATCGTAAAATTAAAGCAGTTAAGGCGGCATTTGTAATAAAAAGTGGATATATCACCACATGGTGTGGGAAGAACTGCCTGCAAGTCGAAGCAAGCTACAGTTACTTGAGGATCATTTTTTGCCCTAGCTATGTCTTGTGATTTCTCTTCTCGACTTTTGCTCTTATTATAAATGTGTTTTTTGTAACTTTCATCATTTGCAGCTTGCTCTTCAAGGCTAGAATTTTTATGTGATTCGCAGATGGCGCACTGGTCTTTCTTGGGTTGAAAAAATGTTATGTTAAACTCATGATAGAAAATGTGTTCATAGGTGCATCTTTTTGCTACGGGTCTCCCTTCACTTTCTTCCTGTAATTTATAGTATCTATACATTTGCGCAAGTGTGAGCGAGCCATCGATGTACTCTTTTGTTGTTTGAGACCTAAGATAGTGCGATTCTATTCTTTGGAAAGAATTTATGTGTTCTCGTATTTTGTCTTTTATTACACCAGCAACTCCTTCTCGCCTCATGAAATTGCCTCTTTTGTCTCTTTCGACCGTTCCCTTGCCATCGGATTTTTTCCATGTCGTTCTTATAAATTTGTCGCCTATGTCCAAGGTATTCATGAAAAACTTTTTGCATACCTTAACCTTCGTTCCATCTAATGTTAAGAAGTACGATAAATTAATACCGCGGCTACTACCTTCAACAGTTCTTCGATACTTTGTAACAAGTTTTTCTAAATGAGAAGCAACAAATTGCCTTTGCAGAGCGTTGTCTTTTAGATTCCAAAAACGTGAATGAATTTCCTTTCTGGCCTCATGGCTAAATTTTTCTTTGCATTTCGTCCGACAGTTAATGCCACATGGAGGTTTTAGAGTCCTTCCGCTTTTCTCTTTGTTACCTTCTGTTATATAAGGCAGACCAGAGTTGACTTTTAATTTCTTCACATTTCTCTTCCACTGACTTGGATTACGAGCTTTCTTCCGAAAAACCTTTTCTTGGGCCTCTTCGTGTGGTTCATTATTGTTACCCATATTGTTTTTTTCTAATTCATTTTCAGTTTGTCCTTCTGTTATGGGTTCATGGCTTTCTTTATCCTCTTCTTCACTATCAGTGCTTGACTTATTTTCATCAGAAGGTTCATAATTTTTGTCTACCACCGAGTCATCTGAATTAAACACTTCCTCTTGCATTTCATACTAAAAAATAAAGCAACATAAAGTGTGCACTATGCACTCGAAATCTGCTATTAATTAATTTACCTGAGGATGCTCAGCACGTTGTTCCTCAGTAACCGATAAATTTCCGTCTGTATTTTCCAATTCAGACACTTCATAATTTATATTATATTCTAATTGTCCATTTGTTTCAAGTGGCTGTGTATTTAAAGAAAGCTGAAATATACGCTAAATTAGTAAATTCTACTAACTTAAATCAAAGCAAAATAAACCTCTTGTATAACGAAGTGACTGTCGGTTTCATCATCATTATGAATTGTCCCATTATCAAGAATATCGATATTATTTTCTTGGACTGGTAATAAGACAGGAACAGGCTAAAAAAGCATAAGTTTAGCTTGATATTCTAGATTCCATTCTAATAATATAGAATCAAAAAGGATATTGATAATCGCAAATATCGGTTGAATTATATTTAAGAGCAAATAGTACACCTTATTTATAATGATGTGGATGAAATAATACAAACCTCAATTAATGCAAGTGTGTTATCATTGTCGGCATGAAAATTATCAAATGAAGTCGTTGGCTATAGAAGAAAAACCATAGTTTTAGAGGTATCTCTTGAGAAATGAAGTAGAGACTTACCTGTATATTTTGTGGGAAATTATCACAACTAGCAATTTCTCTAGCTAGTTCAAGAATTTGTTTGGATCTGCTGGACATTATAATGTACTTACACCACACGATATTTTTATAAATAATAACTACCTTTCACTAATAAACATGATGTTTGCACATAAATAATATCGATACTTCCACCACGAGATTATAACCTAACTTTTTGTGGCCTCATAGAACTAATTTGTCATGGACTGTTTTGGTGACATATCGCCGTAACTGGCAGTTGGGGCTGTATTGCACCAAAAAACTTTATTATTGCAATAGGGATGTATCTCACTTGAAGGCCAAACTAATACAATGTTCAGTTATGGCTGTATTGCATCCCATTCAGTTAAATTTAGAGAATTTTATATCGCCATAACACCAAAAAAGGAAAATTTGCAGTTGTGGCCCTATTGAACTAGATGTGCGATATACAGGGGTTCTCATTTGAAAAATTATATGTTTGGTTTGTAACGGAGTTATGACGTAAGGTTGATACACCCTGTATATCGCAAAGTTTTGGAAGTTTATGGAATTTTTCTGGGAAAGTATAATTAAATATATAGACCGAAAATAACCATCTCACGTTATATCATTTCGAACGGTAGTATAAACGATGGTCCATTAAACGAGGTAACCGGCCGTATCTCTGAAAGTATTTGTCCCAGGTTGGGGGGAAAAATATTGATGGTAAAAGAGACCAAAAAGATTTACTGGAAATTACTTGCAACCTAAAAATTTCGCACCTAGAATGCGTTACTGATATGTTCATATCTAAAATTATTATTATCTCAGAAAATCGCAGATTGATATTTCTTTGTATATGTCATAAGCAAGAACATCTATTTTCAGCGTTTAAATTTTAATACTCCGTTAACTATTCAACCTATAAGACTGTTTCTGGTCTCATAATATGAGAGAGCGTTGTGTGGATTTTGAAAACTGCAAAGTCAATTTGTATAACATGCATTACTGGAGTGCCGAAAATCTTGAGTGGATACAGGAAGTGCAACGTCAAGGACGCTGGAGTCGCAATGTTTGGTGCGGTAAACTAGGACATACAATTATTAGGACCTATTTCTTCGACCCATCACTAAATGGCAATACATTTTTAGAGTTCCTTCGTAAAGTTATGCGTTTTGTCCTCCTTAAAACCAGGGGAAATATGTTTGTTCAGCTTGACGGATGCCCAGCACATTTTTCAGTTATTGTCAGACAACACTATCCAGATAGATGGATAGGAAGCCTATTTCCCTGGCCAGCAAGGTCATCCAAAAAAATTATCCGAACTGCGTTACGATTTATTGCCTCATCCGCCATATTCACCTAATTTGGCTCCCTTCGATTACTTCCTCTTTCAAAAAATTGAAAAATGGCTTGGTGGAAAGCGATTTCGGACAAATGAAGAAGTGATTATTATTATTTTTCTTACAGTAAAGTAACTTTTCCATTGAAAAGTTACTCTTCCGTCAAACCGCCATAGTAAAACAACTAATTTTTGAATGTATTCCATTAAATATCAAAATTGTTCCAGAAAAATAATATTGTTGGTACTTACTTTTCTGTTGTTGTTGCACATGAGAATTATAATTACTAGGCCAATTATTTTGTGTTGAATTATTTATTTGTGGTTGACTATTAGACATATTTAGATAAGGTAAAATTTTACTACCTGAAAAAATGAGAGTTTGTTGTTTCGATGTATCAAAATAATAAAGATGATAGAAACTTACCGAAAGAGTTCATATGTGAAGAGTTTGTATGGACAAAACCGGGTGGTGGAGGCGGCATGTGACCGTTCTGATTGAGATTTACCCCATTAATTTGACTACGACCTAAAAACATAATTTGAGCAAAGTTAATTGTTTTTACTATCCATCTTATATGTATAATGGGTCTGATTCTACAAAAAAGTAGCTATCTGAACAAGTGTCACTTGGGTGGAATTCTCCAAGAAGTGACTAATTAATTCACCATTCTTGTTGAGATAACTGTTTTCGAAATTTGTATAACATTATTTCTTGAAAATGTTCTCTGCTTAACATCAACAACCTTTTCCCCTGCTTGCACCGGGCCTATTACATTCTAATGAGGACAAACATTAATATTTTCAGGTATCTAGTAGAAGTAATAACTTTGATGCAATGTAAATATAAATCTGAAGTAAATTTAAACTACTCCCAAGTCATTCACGCAATACAACATAAGCATAATTAACCTATACTTCATCACGATTTAAAAAAAAGGCGACAGAATTTTGGTACTATGTCAACCCTCATGCAGCTAACTTCTCTTTTAAGGTATGTACGTCACAGCATAAATGGCGAACTATTTGAATTATTTAAAAAAACGTAGTGAGAATAAATACATTAAAAATAATTGATTCCCCATTATGCTTTTGTCCACCATTAACTATCAACATTGATAAAACATCATATTTTTGTTAACTTTAATATCATTACACATACATGTCAATTTTTCAATCAATATATTATGCAATATACTGATGACTATGAAATGTTTTCAGTAGAAAAATAGGTCAAATATTATCTCAAAATTTGATCTAGTTACATCGTCATATACAGAGAGAACAACTTTTTTTTAAACATCACTTTTTAATTACTTAAACATTTAGTTTTAAATGCATTAAAAATACTCACCTATACTATTATTTTGTGATTTTTGATTCTGTTCGCTGGCCATTAAATCCGCAAACGCCTTCTGTGTTTCTTGGAAAGGATCAAAACCTAAATCGTCCTCTGTACTTCTAGTATTTTGTTTAACGTTATTTAATGAACTATTATATAATGGCCCATGTAGATTTCCGAATCCCCCATTTTCCTCATTCATATAAATTTGTGGATTTATCCCATTTTGATACACCGAATTAGAATTACCATACCTTTGTTTTAAGCTAAGATTTAATAGCTGTTCTTCTAAATGTTTCTGTTGTAATAACATCACTCTATCTGAATTATTTTGCAATCCCGAGAAATATCCTTGATGAACGCCATTAAAACCATTAAACTGGGGCTGTTGACTGCCCGTTGTACCTACATCTAGAGAAACATAGTTTTGCATAAATAAAAAGAGCAAATTATTTCCATTCAGTTAAGCATTATTGTGGTTTGATTCCCAGAAAATATAAGGGAAAAAAGGAAAAAGTTTATTAAATTACGTCTCGAACGCTAATAAGGTTAGCGCTTCGCGTAATTTACGGTTACATATCGTTGAGTGTTATTGTAAATACGGCACATAATTTTATTGTCCTGCGCAGTTGACAAAATAGAACAAATCGCATCGGATTTCTGAGATTAAGGTTTTTGTTTATCATTGTGTTTATTGATTAGATGGTTTGCGTTTAAATATGCAAATAGTAAGGTTGTTTGGTTTTTGATTTTTCTTTAAATTATAAGTACATACAGAAAAAGACAGGTGATGTCACTTCCTACATAACGCAGCGCTACATTATTGTATTAAAGTGATGGCAATAGCTCTTATTTCCAAATAAATTTTAGGCTGACCGTTATTAAAATAGCGCTACATAAATACCGCACCGTATGCGGTATTGCAATTGTCAATATCTCTCTATTATTATAATATATAAACAAGTGCAGAGGAAGAAGACCCTACTTTACCCAAAAATAGAAAATAGCATGCAAATTAAGTATCTTCTAGAAAATATTTAAACTAAAATGAACAAGATTAAAGTACAATAATCCATATTAAGAAAAAAATTGAATCCAAGAATCAATGCATTGTAAAGCTTGGAAATTTTGAGGAAGACAGACTCTGATTAAAATCCAGCGTAAAACAAGGTGCGAATCAATTGGTACACTCTGAGTACCTAAACAAAAGTTTAAAACTAGAATGTTTAGTCAGCTGTAATATTTTATTCATTTTCGAAATTACCTTCTGCTCAAGTTGTTTGAATTACTATACAATAGGTTAGGTTGGGTTAGAAATGTGGTGAGTGGGTCTATAAGTCTCTCCACTGCGACTCACAAGAGTATTGTTGCCACACCACCGAATAATAATCAACCTCACACGTATTCAGATTTCACCAAACAAATTCATCTTCTTAACAAAGCCGATTAGTTTATTTGGTGAATGATATTTCAGGCCCGAGGGCGATAGAGAGACCCTGCCAAACATTAGATATCTGATTCGAACCGCGGCGGGTCAGGAACAAATAATGTGCTCAGCCGTTCCATCATCTTCCAGACGAAGGCGGCAAGTCAGATGACAGTGGCCTGTTGTAGTCTAACATTTGTTTGGAGACATTCTTCGAAGGATGTAGAAAATCCTTTGAGTGAACCAATCCTGGTAAATTATGACAGAAGTCTAAAGCTCTTCTTGCTGTCCAGGTATTTGGTGTTTGTTTGGCAAAACTTATTGCGATGCCAATTGTAGGTTCTGGTCCAATAGAATTATTATATAATACAATACATATAGAACGCAACAATAGACAGTAGACCACATCGATAAATATATAGATCACCGATCATAAGTATCGATTACTAAGATGAGCAACTTATTTCAGAGGGGATGTACAAGATAACATTTTCTTTTTCAGCGTTGCTAGTTCGTTGCAGTAGTGAGGAACCTACTTATAATTTATTGACGTGTGATTTAAGAGTAGCCCTAAGTTCTACACGGTTTTTCAGACTCTTTCACTTTAGTTGTTGTTTTATTCTTCTTCAAAGTTTAAAATGTAGTAGCGGCCTAAAAATTCTTATAGTCTAACAACCCTGTGACATATTTAGTGCAACAACTTTTTTGTCATTGCCTGAAAAGCTTACAGTCGTTTGTGACACCCTAACTTATCTCTTTTTAAACATATTGCTGAAACTTAATTACAGTTTTCTGTAAAAATTGTCATATTTTAGTAAAGCGTGTTATCAATAGGAGTCGAAGATATTATTATAGCGCCTTAGTTTTGAAAAATACTTTTCAAAGAACAGAAACCGTTTACTAAAAAGCAACTACTACTTCTCGAGCTATATGCCACGACATTGAATCACACTGTCAAGTTGAACAGGGTTGGGATATCTACACGATATAACCAACCATATTGCTGAAATATTATTTCATTTGTAATGAATATAGTGGATGACTATACACAAGTATAGGATAACAGCGGTGCCAATCCCACAACCACAATAATCGTTTTCAAAATACCAACCCAAAAATTATATAGTTCGAGAAGATTCACGAAAAAATGCAATATTTTTCTGTTTTAGATTTATAAATATTTGCCGAAATATTACTCTTTCATAGGAATCGTACCAATAATTATTTTGGAGAATCAGGTGTCAAATTAAATATGTCGTTTTCAAAGAAATTACATTTATAACTAATTTGGTGGTTTTTCAACTTCAACAAATTTTCAAGGAGACCATTTTGCGGGAGAGCATATTGTGGAGCAATCTGGCGGTGAGTGTTGAAGAAGTCATCGTTAAAAAGTAACTAAGAGGCCCAATTCTAGGGTGTCGACCCAGCACTGTAGTGGGACGCCTCTGATTACAGTGAAGCAGCGATTAGTACTTGGAAGGGTGACTACTGGAAAAACACTAAGTACCATATCAAATCTCAAATATGTCCAATGAGCACGGAATATTATGTAGATATGCCGTCTTTCTGAGGAGACGTAAACCCGAGGCTGATTCCATGGATGTTGGGCTCGATAAAGAACCATAAGAATTCCGTATAACCATTCTGTGAGTGAAAGAAAAAAAACTATACAACAACAAAGAGACAACGTCGTATTCTCCTCTCCTGAGAGTGTATTGAGACTAAAGTGGTGAGTGTTTCATAGAGGGGAAGTATTTTGCTCTTTGTTGGACATGTAAAATTTCTTCTTCCACGCCACAGAATCTACATTTTTCTTCCTCCGCTATTGCCCAATGTCCGGTTAGTATCCCTGTTAAAACTTGTGCAGTTTTGCTTTGATTTGTGCATTCATTAGATTTCAACAGGTTGCAGTCACCCAGAAGAATGTTCAATTGTCCAAGCCCAACTAGATCTTTCCAATGGTCAGATCTTTTTTTCAGCTTTGCTTATTTCTTCCAATATTACATTGAAGCTGATACCGCAAAGAGGTTCCGGCCGCGAAAAGAGTGTTCAAGTCCTATTTTTTGCTGGTACATCTGCTATATCATTTCCTTGTATTCCAGTGTGCCTTAGTGACTATATTGTTCTCGCCTAGTGCATTGAGTTTGCCTAGGTGCTATATTAAAACCTAATTTCGACACGTACCCCTTGATCATACTACGACATGATCCCCTACAAAATGGTAGCTTTTAAAACCATCAATTGCAAAGTTGAATAGGGTCAGAATTTCGTAAGCTAATAAATTAGTAAAATCAAGCATTACATCTACTCTAATGGTAGTTGAAGTAGCAAATAAGTAAGAAGTCAAGCTAAAAAATAACGTGCGTTTGCTTACCTTTATTATTTTTATGGAAATCCATAAAGAATTTCGACATATTTTGATCCAGCCCGTTAATACCACTGTGCGCATGTGTCGGGGGAGCGGGTGGTTGAGGTGGAGATTGTTTATAATTTGAAAAAGTCGGAGGTGCTTTACCAGAAATCATTTCTAGAATATTTTCTTGAATTTTTGATGACATTTCATAAAGTCCATTGTTAAATGGTTCAACTCCTAAAAATTGTTAATAACTAGTTCATTGATAAATTTATAGAAATACAAATTGCGACTAACTATTTGCAAAGCAATTTATATTATAAAGCACGTTTAATAATCTAAAAATAGACTTTACTAAAAAGCTAAGCGACAAGAAAATCTAGATGTATGTTAATGTATTCTTGCTACTCTGATTATTTTGCAATATGTGTACTTATTCAATAAGAGATAGAATGGCACAAATGAATGCAGACTTGCCAGGCAATTAACACCAGCTATAAAACATTTAACAATAAACGGACAGAATTGGGATGTTGACAGTTTTCAAACACATTTTAACTCCTTCGAAATTCCCTTGTGTTTCGTGACTATTATGATTTAGTATTCATCTTTTATAACCATAATTATTACGTACATCTTATCAATTCACCAGTGTCATGGAGTGTCAGGAGTTATCGTCAATACGAGAGTGAGTGTTCGATGAGTCTTGGCCTACACCTGCCCATATAAAGGAGATGCCCCCTAGTGACCTGTCCACCTTCCTGGAAAGAACAGGTTGGAGGATGACCTAGGAAGACAACTCCTCGGGAGGATATATATAATGGGTCACATGTGACCTAAGTGCTATGGGCCTAAACTAACCCTCCCTACTCTACAGATACTAGTTTCATGAGACGAGTATTTGCGTTTTGAAATGGATCTTTTAACGCTCAAGTTCTACATTACCAGTGTAACGTACTTATCCAATTACATGCAGCACCCTGCATAATCACCATACATTGCATTGATCAATAACTAGGTCAATAGCTATTGACACAAACAAAGATTATTTAGATCTAAACTAAACATAGGTGATACCTTTGAATATAAATATTACCTACCAGAGGTCATGGGATAATTCCAATTAGTAATAATTATGTTTGTTACCTGAGAGTTATATTGATAACATGTTAAGTATAGTTGGAGTAGTGATAATATAGCATATAATATATTACAACAGTATAACAGTTATTCAATACTTAGATTTATATAGAGCATATTTGGTTGCCGGTTCTACAATAGATCTTTTTGACCGGACCAATAATTCCGAGAATATTTTGCTGTTAGTTCCAATGATCCACCTTTTTCACATATGATACTTTAAAAAACATGAATTGTTGATATTTCTACACAATTCAATAGTAAAAACAATAAAAACAGTGAATTTTTTAAGAAAGCTTTGATACACAATAAAAAATATTTTCTTGGTACCACATATTCCTGGTATGGTTACTTGACGAATTCGACTTGTGAAACCTTGCTAGAAGCACGGGACTTGATAGCCACAAAAATATTTCTAGCTTGTGTTTATTATATGGCTGCAGTAGCTGAAGCGTAAAGGTCCTAGATTTTGCAAAAATTTGTTTTAGTTGAATACATCCAGCAATTCATGCAAAATTTGACAGTAGCTAAATGCCTGGTCACAGAGTACACCTTCTAACAAGATACGGAAGATCTGTTGGTTCCTTTGAAGTCGGACTTACACGATATTGAGCAGAAATACCTCGAGGCATTGAAACAGAAACTACCTGATACACTGGGAAAAGTGACACGAGTATTGATTCGAAGTGAAACCATAACTACACTGAGAAAAATAGACACCAATAAGAACACCTTTTATTATTCATCTCATGTGTCTAATGAGAAGTAGCTCGTTTTTAACCTAACCTTAAAACTAAGGGGAATGAACGGAAGTGACGACATGACATTGTCAGATAAACTAATTAATTTAAACATGTGCACACAAATTTGCGATCACGAAAACTACTTTCTTTCGCCTTTTGTTAGATGGTGTACCCTGTGGCCTGGTTATGGTGTCATGTGCATAGTACAATCGAGGTACCCAACAATATCAAAGTATGCCTGGTACATGCAAGAAAAAATCGTCTAATATTTAATTTAACACACCCCACTTTTTAATTAAAATGGATAGCACTCGATTTGTAAAATTAGTCCGTACTATAGTTGAAGCAAAGCTACAAAGATAAAATTGTTGGAAGTTCCGAACAACAAATCTAATAGGTCAGCAACAGCACAAATGGCATGAAGACATTAAAATACAAATTCATATACTTTTTCCACCACAGATGTCACATCATATTATTTAACAGTAATGATCATCCAATGCCCACATTTTTTAAACTGTATAATGTAAATGAAAACAATGCTACAGGATAACTTTTAAAATTGACTATACAAACAATATAAACATCCCGTGGGTTGGGCTATCTATCGGGCGCGTCCCCAGGTGGCGGATAGGGGAACGGCCAAGGGACTGCGTCGTCGGTCCCTTGGTCAGTGGCAGAAATAAGTAGGGTGAGGGGAGCTAAACCTCCCCAAAAGCCTTTGCGAAACATGCCACCGCGGACCAGCCTACCCAAGCTAAAGTGTAAGGAATCGTGCCGACAGCTGAATGGCCGCAGGGTGATATGCGGTCACGAACGATCCCCTTGGGGAACCGGGCGGAACCCCATTGTAATTAGCCTTCCTCTGGTAATGCGGGGCTCTGCCAGAGGTGACCAACCCTTCCCTTGCTGCTCGTGGGAACACACATGGAAAAAACACGAAAAACTGTAACAAATCCCGAGGCTGGACAGAAGTGCTCACCTCAATCGAAAGCAGTAGCTGGGGATGGGTAGAAATGTCCACCCCAAAATACTGCACAGAATGAGGCTGGACATGGAAGATCACCTCGTGATGATAAAACACAAAGGCCTAGGCGAAAGCGCATTTGCGGCGCCGAGGCCAAAAGGAGGAAGAGAGCGAAGGAATCAGGGGTGGCAGCAACTATAAATGCACCCCCCTCTTCCCCCACTCCACCACCAACAGCAAAGGCACTTCCTGCGGCCGGCGCCAAGAGCTCCGCTTTGAATAAAGGCATGGAACCGGCTGCCCCTGCAGGAAAGCGCCCTCACATGAGCACCTCCACGGAGGGGACTCCAAGAAGGCTGAAGAAGCCGCGCAGCGACAGAAATGTCGCCGCGCCTTCCAAAACCTTTTCGGATGCCGCCTTGAGGCACCTCAAGGTTGCTATTATAGATGAGACTAACCCGTACGGTAAGGTTACTGCAGAACGGGAAAGAATCATCAAAAATAAACTGCTAGAGGAACTGGACAAGATTATCTTCTCCGCCTCCAGCAGCAACAGCAAAGCGCCCACGTTTAAGTCGTGGACATACTCCGGTGAAATCATCAGAGTGGTCTGCGATGACGACGGGACGCTAGAGTGGCTGAAAAAAGCCACAACAAACCTCAAGCCGTGGGAGGAGGCATCGCTGGCGATCGTTAGTGTGGATAGGCTCCCTAAGCTGACCAAGGCCTCGCTCTGGATCCCGGAGGACGTCCACAAGACGACATCCGGTGAAAAAGAGAGGGTTCTTGGTCGGCTTAGGGCGCAGAACCCTGATCTGACGGTGGCAAGGTGGTGCACTTTCCACCATGAGGTAAAGGTGAACCCAGAAGGACACCTCTTCGTCTTCGGAATTGGAGACGAGGATATGGCTGTCCTCAAGAAGAAGTCGATGAGGATGCGCTATGCGTTCACCTCATTGACTATTAGGGTAACAAGGAAGGAAGCAGGGGGCACCTCTGAAGACCCGAGGTCCTTGGTAGTCGAGCCACATAAAGTGGACATTGACCCCAAGGCCACCACGGGTCCCGAAAAGGACGTCGAAACAGTCGATGACCTGACGGAGGAGGCACCCGAAGACAACGAGGTCGTCTCTCCCCTAGCGGAGGAGCAGATGGACCTCTAAAGATAATCCAACTCCATGCAACCTACTCATGGGCAAGGACGTTGGAAAAAAGGTGAATGTTATACAATGCAACCTCCAACACAAAAAGGCGGCAACGGCAACACTATGTCGCCGCCTTGATGTATTGGAGGATGCAATAGCTTTGATCCAGGAGCCCTGGATAATAAAGACCAAAATTACTGGTTTCAGTAGCCTAACGGGTCAAATTTTCAGCCTACCAAGCAATCAGCAACCTAGGACAGCTATTTACGTCCCAAGGAAATACAGAGTCTCTCCGATGGCACAATTCTGCACCTCAGACCTTACTGCGGTTAAAGTGGAATGTCCAGATGGAAAAGGCAAATATACGGCGTTGGTACTCGCATCGGGGTACTTACCTTCAGATGCAGCCACCCTACCACCGACTAAAGAGATGGAGGTACTAGTGGATCACTGCCTCAACCACAGAGTGGAGCTGATATTGGGTTGCGACTCAAACTCACACCACTTGAGCTGGGGCAGCAAGGATATCAACGCCCGAGGTAAGTCTCTTTATGAATATATAATTAGGAAAGATCTAACAATCTTAAACAGAGGCACGGAGCCGACATTTATTAACGCCCGTAGCCAAACATTAATAGATATTACGCTGGCGACAGCCAAAATATCAAACAAAATTCAGGACTGGCAGGTGTCGGATCATATTTCTATGTCAGACCACCGCTGGCTGACCTATACGGTAAGCCAGGATCTCAGGACCACTGTAAAATCCCGTGACCCGAAGAGGACGGATGTAGCTCTCTACAATCGACTCTTAGAAGGTGCTCTGCGGGAAACAGAGGTCCTGACTCCCAGCAATAATGAGGAACTGGAAAGGTACACAGTATCTATCCAAAACAAAATAGACATTGCCTATAAGGAATCCTGTCCCATGAGGATGGTTCAGACAGGTGGCACGACCAATACCTGGTGGTGCCCTGAACTGGAACACCTCAGAAAGACAGCGAGAACGACCTTTAACAAGGCAAAACGAACAAAACTCGAAGAGGACTGGGAAATGTATAAAGCCAACCTCAAAGAGTTCAAAAAAGTCTGCAGACAAAAGCAAAGAGAAGCCTGGAGAGCCTATTGTGAGGCAGTCGAAGACTTCCCACAAATTTCTAGGCTACAGAAGGCACTCTCAAACGACCACCATAAGAGTATCGGCATCCTGACAAGGGAAAATGGCGACAAGGCCGCCAACCTTCAAGAGAGCGCTGAGATTCTTATGGAAACTCACTTCCCAGGTTCTGTCTTTCCTGGAACGTCAAACTGGACGGAGGTACCAGCAACACCCTCACAATACGACTGGCAATCTGCTGGTGCAGTAATTGATGAGGACAAGATAAGGTGGGCCATATCGGGCTTTTCCCCCTTCAAGTCACCAAGACCTGACGGAGTAAGACCAGCCCTACTTCAATGGGGAATGGATATTCTTATGCCGCACCTGGTTGGAATTTTCAGAGCCTCTTTAGCTCTGAGGTATATTCCCAGTAAGTGGAGAGAAGTACGAGTGGTATTTATACCCAAACCAGGTAGGATGGACTACACCTTACCAAAAGCATTCCGACCAATTAGTCTCACATCGTTCTTTTTAAAAACAATGGAGAGGTTATGCGAGCGGTATATAAGAGATGAAGTGCTAGTTCACAACCCACTTCATCCAAATCAGCATGCATATACTCCGGGAAGGTCCACTGATTCGGCCCTTCACCAAGTGGTTGGCAGAATCGAAAGATCATTGGACAACAAAGAATCCACCCTGGGTATATTCATAGATATTGAGGGAGCGTTTGATAAAACAACCTTTCCAACAATTACCCAACAACTCAACTCCAGGAATGTACCTCTGGTAGTAGGAGAATGGATACACAAGATGCTCTCTAGTAGAGCAATAAGTATCAATGTAGAAGACATCACAGTAAGAGGACTGGTCATGAGGGGATGTCCACAAGGAGGAGTCTTATCACCCCTTCTGTGGAACATAGTCCTAGACACCCTGATTAATCACCTCAACAACAATGGATTCTACACAATTGCATACGCAGATGACATAGTTATCTTGCAGACTGGCAAATTTGTGAACACACTGTGCGACAGAGCGCAGGATGGGCTTAAATTAATTGAAAAATGGTGTAAGGAACACTCACTGTCGATCAACCCCAGAAAGACTGAGATGGTCCTTTTCACCAGGAAAAGAAGTTTATCGGGTTTGAAACCTCCCGAAATCTTCAAAAGCAAACTAAACTTTTCGGAAGAGGTGAAATACCTTGGTATTACCCTCGACAGGAAACTAACATGGAACTCTCATCTACACAACAGAGCAAAAAGAGCATATGTGGCTTATGAGCAGTGTCGGAGGACAGTGGGACGCACATGGGGTCTGTCACCCCGTGTGGTCACCTGGATCTACACTGCAATAATAAGACCCATGTTAACGTATGGGGCAATTGCATGGGGACCGAAAGTTCTACAAGCAACGGCCATCCAAAAATTATATCAAATACAGCGAATGGCTTGTCTGAACATCACAGGAGCCATGAGAACAACACCAACCGCAGCAATGGAACTAATTACTGGTCTGACCCCTCTGGACCTGCACGTCAAGGAGGTTGCGTTAATGGCCATGGTACGATTGCGCACGGCTGGTGTAAACCCCGAAGTAGGAGTGGGCCAATTGAGGTTGAGCCTATGGCAGGAAGCGCTCACTGCGCTACCTCTGCTGCAGGCAGCCAACGATGCAATTGAACCCAGGTTTCTGTTTAACAAACCCTACAAAATTCAAATAAAACAGAACACAGAACCAGACGCTGCAAATGCAATACGCATTTATACAGATGGTTCAAAAATGAAAGAAGGCTCAGGATGTGGAGTTTACTCGAGAGCACTGAGCCTCAAGATTAAGTGGGGAATGGGAAACAATACCAGCGTGGTTCAAACAGAACTGGCTGGTATCTCAATTGCCACAAAAGAACTAACCAGAAGAGGAATTTCTGGAAAAAACATAACAATCTGCACTGATAGTAGACAAGCCCTATTAGCCTTGAACAGACAACGTGTTATATCGAGGCTAGTACTAGAGTGCCACCAAGATTTAGCTGACGCCTCGGCAGATAACAATATTATCCTGAGGTGGGTTAAAGGGCACGACAGGAGTAAAGGAAATCGCATTGCTGATTCTTTAGCCAGGGAAGCCGCTGGACTGAAAATTCTAGGACCCAGTGACACCTACGGCCTAACGACTTCGACAATTGCGGAACTAGCCAAACGTTACACCCATGCTCAATCCCTTAAGAGATGGGATGGAATCAAAGGATGCAGTCTTGCCAGGATCACCCTGGGCGACCCTGGAAAGCTGGCGCCGAAGAAATATTTGGCGATGACCAGGAAAAACCTACGTTTAACAGTAGGATTTCTGACTGGTCACTGTCAACTAAGGAAACACCTCCATACTATGGGGTTAGTGGACACACCTCTATGCAGGATGTGTGAACAGGAAGATGAAACTGTCAGGCATGTCTTATGCGAGTGTCCGGAGTTATCGTCAATAAGAGAGTGTGTGTTCGGTGAGTCTTGGCCTACACCTGCCGATATAAAGGAGATGTCTCCTAGTGACCTGACCACCTTCCTGAGAAGGACAGGATGGACAATGACCTAGGAGGACAACTCCTCGGGAGGATGTACAATGGGTCACATGTGGCCTAAGTGCTGTGAGCCTACACACTCACCCTCCCCACTCTACAGATACAGATACAGATACAATATAAACATCCTTTATTGCAGCCAAAAATGAAAAATATACATCACAAAGTGTATACTTGTATATAAACAGTGTCTCTGTATTGGTCAGTCTTACTTTTGCTATAGAATGTAACATTATTCACGGTTATTGGGATCTTAGTAATCCTTAACAACAAAGATGTGTTCCAACTGGCATGTATGAACCTTTCTGGAATCGTATAGAGAACAGTACTATAACTATATAATGCGCAAATATCAACATTTTTGACAATATGTGCATATCAGCTCCGCCCATTCTAGTGCCAAGCAAGGAATCGTTCTATTATCATCCTTTCCTGAGGATACAGGTTTTTGTACCATCCCAAAACCAATACTCAATCAGTGGGGACAAGAAAGAAATACTGTGATTGCGCGCATTATACCTTACTGGTTTCACTGCATAGTAGGACAGTTCCTGGGAATTTTGTCAGATCGCGCATAGGTAGCCATTTTGAAATGTTCTGAGTTCTCAAGGAGATTAGCAGAGTGCAAGCCAAGGAAGAACACTCCTATGATTAATATATCATAAAATTCATAAAAGTGCTATAAAACAATGCATCTACTGCATTCTCAGCGTATACAGTGTCTGTAAAGTAAATATTTAAAAAAAATAATGACACATAATAAAAGTGCAGTAGTCCTCTGTCATAACAAACTTAGTTTCTTTTGAATGTTGAACAGTGATGCCAGTTTGCACCGTTTGGAATTTAAGAACGCCTTTCGTAAGTTGTGCTTAACTTTTAGGCTACGTTCATAAACTTACTCCAGTGAGTAGAGAAGAGTATGATCACGTGATTAGAAAAGAATGTTTGTTGATTACTCGGAGTAACCGTTTAGAGGCTACACCGGCCGGAGGCAAATCAAATGTCATTGTGTTGTGTATATAAATTTGAGGTTATATTTTTCATTTCGAAAATAGAAATTAATTAACCATGGATGAGTTGAATATTAATAATATTAGCACCTATAATTGCACAAGTGTTTTGTATTTTATCGGGTAAATTTGGGTTGTTTAATGAGAAACTGTTTCCTAGCAATTTGACGAGAATAACTGTCAACTATTAAAAACACGACACCGAAGGTGGAGTGTTTTTCTTCCGCCTATTTTAACCAAGCGAGGTGAATATTATTCAATTGATCACTGTGTGCACCTGAATCTGTTGTTCTTGACTTTCGTTGGAATCACATAGCTCGTATGTTGATTGATTTTTTCCTCGTCTGACATTTCAATTATTATTTAATTCAATTCAGACAGTTTCGTGACTGCACCATATTTTATTTGTTAAGTTTTTATTATTTAAATAAAATATAAATATTACATTGACAAAAATGATTATTCAATCGACCAATTTATAATAAAGCTCGAACATTGATATATTTTAATAATTTTGCCATAACTTCCTCAAGCATGTTGCTTCAAGGTAACAGTTACCAATCAACACGCTTTCGGAATCTATGACAAAATTATCGCAAATTATCAATGCTCTTGGTATATTATAGCTGATAAAACCAAACATGCCCATAAAGCATTGAGATTTATATAAAGCATTTTTTCTGGGTAAGCGTGAAGAGACAACTACTTTTTCGGTACAATAGGGGATGCTCACAATTCCATATTTCTAATATATTGAAATAAACAACTCACCTAAATTATTTTCCGAATTTCTAGAAAACCCAAACGCCGCCGCCCAATCTTCCGTTGTGTTTATATTTGGCAATGTATCAGTTAATATACTAGAAGGATGAGTTTCGCTATCTGCATCTGTTGAATGATCCGACACTGAATTTGGATCTGATTCACCATTAGCGTGGTTAGAAGGTAATTTCTGGAAGGAATTTATGGAAAAGAAACTAGTATTATCATCTATTATGGATGAGGGCAGTTTTGGAAATGATATTTGTGGTTCTAATAACGTTGGAGGAGAAGGCGTTGCTGTCGGTTCACTTAGAGTCGGCGATGTAGATTTGTCTTGTTTTACTAGAAAAAAAAAATAAAAATATTTTATTGATATGTAAAATTTTTTGAAAACTATTTGAGCGGTGAAACCATGAAGCACACAATAGACCAATTTACTAAATCTTAATATTTATGCCATTGGCATATCTCATGATACTTATTTTTTCAAATAATCCCAAGATTTGGAAGTTAAGCAATCTCTAACCGTTATTTGTTGAAAATTAATTAAATTGTTTTTACCTTCCATCCTATATCCATTATCAAACTTAGTGTCGCTTTTTCCACTACTATACGATTCTTTCCTATCTCCTTTCCTACCACCACTTTCACTTTTTCCTTTGCTCCTCTTTGCTTTTTCTTTATCCTTTTTCTCTTTTTCCGTATTCAGATGCGGCCAATTTTCTTTATTTGTTCCACTACTACTAGAAGTTGTGCTACTACTACTACTAACACTGCTCGAGAGAGTAGTGTTCATATTATCTGTAATATTAGATTATATTCCATTATCAATAGAAATTTGAAACAAAATTATATTAAAAGGGAAAATTATTTTTTTAATCAATAATAATTTGGTAAACATATAGACTGGTAGCCCTTGACATATGTAGGGTTCCTTATTTTAAATTTAATGTGAAACACAAGTAGAATAAGGCTATTGCCCAAGCCCCAAACTTGCTAATCGACGCAGCATTTTATCATAAATCGAAGATGAAGGTTTTCCTTCTCTATATCTGTATTTTTCAAAGCCGTTTTCAAATTAAAAATTGGACTATCTAAAAATTTATAAGCTCCGATTTCGGTTCCGATAAAACCACCTCCGTAACATGCTTATTTCAAACGACCTTCAAAGCGCGTCTCATCGGCTGACGTCATGAAGTATGATTTTACACATCTGCACCGTTTGAGGGCCACATAGATCGTTTTTTTTGTGTTCTGTTTTAATAATGATACAGCTCATGACAATCTCTAGCAGCCTGAAATAATATTAGTCCAGAAACTAAACACCTGAAAATATCGAAAGCTCCTGAAAAGTGGCTGAAGACTTCCCTTTGGGAACAATTTGTAGGTCACGGCAGGTGTTATTAAACGAGAAAAAACTTAACGCGATTGAGTTCACGGAAGGGTGGGAAAATGGCTCCATAAACCCTGGAAAACGGGTTTCTCGGTAATATCTGGCTAAATATGCGAATTAGAGGATTTTTCGTTAAATAAAAAGTTAAGATCGTCTTATTATCTACAAAAATGTTCCCTATAATTTTTTTCGAAAATTCGATAGTTATCGAGATAATGAGACCTAAAAAGTCTCCTCATTTCAGCTGCTGCTCTGCCTGTAGGAATTCTGCTGTCTATGCATTAACTTGTAAGCGGGCGGACGAATTGTTCCATAACTCGGCAGAAAATTGACATTTTCCGATGATTCAAAGTTCATCACAATGGGAAGCGGTGAAAGTTTTTTTCCACAAGATTTTGAGATCATTAATTTGTTCATATTTGAAAAAAATAGTTTTTTATCCCCATTTTTTTTTATAATGATCTCAGAAATTATTTTTTACATTTTTTTTGCGTTTTGATGAAAAATTTATTTTATTTAGGTATTCATTTAAAACAAAAATTCGGTTTTTACCGATGTGATCAATTTACCTGATTTCTGGAAAATGATTGGATTTTATTAAAAATCAAAAAGTACATTCGAATACTAGACACTCGTAAGCTTTGAAATGATGTGCATTGAAAAGCAATATATAGTATGATACATTTTTAAATCGCGATTGTTCCACAGATTGTACAGAACTCCGAAAACGGCTGAAAAATGTAAATAAACAAATCAATTTTTCATCAAAATGCAAGAAAAATATTTAAAAAAAAATTCTGAGATCATTCAAGACCTTCTAAGGGTCCATGATAAAAAAAATTAAGGATAAAAGACTATTTTTCAAAAAAATATGAACAAATCAATGAAATAGTCTCAAAATCTTGTGGAAAAAAACTTTGACCGCGTTTTTAAATATTTTTGTCAAGTACGAACGAGCTGCAAGTCACATGGATTCGCGCAAATGGAGTGAGAATTTGTTTTTTCGCTTATATCTTTTTTTCTATTGGCTTGAGGTAAAAAACAGTGGAGAGAGAAATTAAAGAGCACAAAATTTTCTACTAAGGTGTATGATCCGTTTTTCCGTAGGTTCAACCATTTGAACACAGTACAGGCGTGAAAAGTGTGAGTCCAATACAAAGTACCCTATTCCACACCACCTTTGAGGTTGAGTACGATGCTCGTTTTTTTTAATGTGGTATCCCCTCTAGGCCTAATCCACCGTCTAAGTCTGTCAAAATATTCTCTTAATACTTCTTAAATCAGTCAAAATAGAGATTCAAGCTTCTTCATCCTCCTCTTCTTCTCCTTCTATGTCGCGTTGTTCTAGATAACCGGTAGAAAATGTCTCCAGTTGATCTTCATTCTCTGGTCCATCAACTTGGTCGTCCACGACATCTTCAATTTTATTGGCATTTAAACACGATTGTCCGTTGCAATGACCACATATTGACGAGCATTTAATCCCCAACTTTCTACATCCACACAATGGTCCACAACCTTTGTTACAATTACAGAAGATCTGATTCAAAAGACAATCCGGAGCGGGAGCTTGCAATGTTTTTTTTGTTTCCAATACATCGTTTCTCAATATCCATCCCCAGTCATTAGGGTTTAATTAATTTACCAGCCACTTTTGTACTTGAAAATAAACTCTGTCAAGGTGCTCTTTAGCTGCACTATTTGTTGGCGGTAATAAATTCAATTTCACCGGCTTACTTTTACTTATTAATTTTGTGAAACACATGTAACGGTATTG
>CAJUYI010000033.1:245318-269206 GCA_910591695.1 Galerucella pusilla
CGTGTACTTTGATTTTACCATTTACTGTTGAAATTGGAAGAACTCTACTAGCACGCGTGGATTTAATATCATTGAAATTCGAGCCCAGAACTTTTTCAATCGCAGCAGTACCAATTTCTTGCGCCTTGTAGCAGTTTATTTTTTCATCTCCAGTCAGAAAAGACTCTTTGAATCAGCTCATGGTATATTATTATATTTCAGACCTCAAATTGATTGTGGAAATAGGTATTTCCGTGTTGTTATAATTCAAATCAACGTTTAGGGCAAGTTTTCGCAGAAACGGTTGGTCCTACGGAAAAACTACTCATATATTTTTTTGTAGAGAATTTTGTGCTCTTTAATTTCTCTTTCTACTGTTTTTTACCTAAAGTCAATAGAAAAGAAGATATAAGCGAAAACATAAATTTTTGCTACATCTACGCCCTGTAGCTCGCAAAGCTCAAGGTCAAATCACGGGTACTTTTCAGATGTTGTTTGAAAACACTAAATAAAGGAGTATACCCAAATTCAGCTCACTTTGAATTATTCCGAAATTTTACCGTAAATTTATCTAATTTGAGTGGACTATTAATGCATATACAGCAGAATTCCTACAGGCAGAGCAGCGGCTGAAATGAGGAGACTTTTAGGTCTCATTATCTCGATAACTATCGAATTTTCGAGAAAAATGATTAGTATCATTTCTGTAGATAATAAGACGATCTTAATTTTTTATTTGAAAAAAAAAACTATCTAATTCGCATATTTAGCGAGAAACCCGTTTTCCAGGGTTTAGGGGGCCATTTTCCTCCCTTCCGTAAACTCAATCGCGTTAAGTTTTTGTCGTTTAAAAACACCTGCCGTGATCTTCAAATTGAGCTCAAAGTGGAGTCATCAGGGACTTTTCAGGAGCTATGTCCCTTCATTTACTGGACTATATGAATTTTTTCGAATTTTATGTTACAGTGGCTGTTTGTTTAAAAACAATATTTTTGTTGGTGATAGACGAGTTCATGCAATATATACTTATGGTTTATAGCACAAATTTGCTATTTTAAATTATTTTGGTCTCATATTAAACATCTCCCTTTAATACATCCATATTCGGTAGTACTTTTATAAAGAATCTCACATTAGAGAGCTAAGGTTGAAACAATCGAATTATTACGCATGCGTATTCTCTTAACCCACAAAAGTTTCCCCTTTACGAATAAATTAGGGAAATTTACAACGTGAGAGAGGATAAGAAGAAAAAGTTAAGAAAAAGGTAGCTAAGAAATAGTAAAATGAAAGAAGAGATAGGAAAACTAATTTCTTTGATTAGTTTTGATTAGAGTAAACATAATTATACAATCTATCCAGGAGGTTGATAACAGACATTCGGTAGCAAGTATATGAGGTTAAAATAATGTTAGAAGTTAAAATATATTTTTGTAATACGAGTTTTGGAGTCAAGAAATTCTTAAACTATACATTGCAACACTATAAAAGTTTGGTGATTAATTATAGTTTGTCTCAAAGTATATTTAGTTAAATAAACATAACCAGGACCGCCTTTGCTTTGTCACTCGACTGTTGTTGGGTTTCATTTCAGGTAAAATTCTTTTTTGCGCGATCGATCTTTTTTGTTTATTTACAGCATCGGTTGTCAGGACGGTAGGTTGTGTTTACTGGTTTATAAGTCTAACACGTCGGTAAGTATATTGCTTACCGACGTCTTAGCCCTACATAATATATTACTTCATTCATTACACAAGAGGAACAAAAAAATAAGATTTAAATTTTTTCAATTAGTAGAACCGAACAGAACAATATAAAAAGTAATAAATAGCATAAAAACATTTTCACTAAAATGCAAATTATATTTTAAACTGATCGAGAAGTACAAATGTCACTTTTGACATTTCGTTCATTTCGAAGAAATCTAAATTATTTTATTCGAAATTTATTTCAATACGATCGCACAAAATATGGTATAAGCATCTCGAACGTTTTAGAAAGAACCTGGCCGGATGCTGCAAAGCAAGAGGCCAAGAATCAGAGGAAGAAGAAGAACATCTCGAACGTTAAGGGTAGTACCGGTCTCCAGCAAACATTGCTGTCGACCGGTAAACAACCTTTACCGTTCTTAATACCTAATATACTATTAAGGAGGTCGTATTTAGATTATTACCGGCAAAAGGAAAGACGATATACTTTGAGACAAACTATACGTAAATCCATGTACGTGTGCTAGACGTTATAAATGAATTTACATCACGAATTGAATTCCAGAGGCGGATTATGTACAGTGGTTAACAATCCATAAATTCCACAGCAATACAGTGACAAGTGGGAATATTCAATCAATCATTGATGATGTTGGCTTAGTACGCAGACAATATCATGAGTCAAAATTGTATTAAATAGATGTCTTTTCAATATATTAATTCAAAACGAAAATATCTGAAGCAAGTGGGCGGTGCTATGACGACGTACTAGCCCCTAGCATTCAGCCGTATTCCGTATCATGTGTGTTATTTTTAACGATGGTCCGTTATGTTAAAATAACGATTGTATTAACTATATTGTTAACTGTTCTGTCATTACCTATCAAGCTTCATTAACGATATTGTTAAAATTATATGTTAAAAAAGAAGTTTTGATTCTCACGAAGCGAGATGGAACGATACACCTTCAATGAATGTTAAAAGAGATGGATTCGGTCCCGTTAGATCCGTCAAAGTATAACCTTTATATAACATACCATCAAAACACATGACAGAAGCAGGGACAAGGGTTATCTGACAAGTGCAATTTGTACAATATAACGCGAGGAAAGTTTACATTTAAGTGTACTTAATATAATTATAAATGGTAGAACAAGTACGCCTTCCAAAAACAACAAGGCCACAGTATGAGATGCTGTTGGAATTTTTAGAAAATCATCCTATTGTAATAAGAGGGAAGAACAAACCATGCGAGGTTAAAATAATTAACAATTTGTGGGAACAATTTGCTAATGAAGTTGATATAAAAAAAAAGAACCATCCAAAAGCAGCCTATTATTTATGTTTGGTTGCAAAAAATTACAAATCATCACGAATATATAGCAAAAACTGATTATTTTGACATTTGTTTCATTTAGCGAGATCGTTAAAACATAACAAGCTGTCAAACTGGTCCAGTTATTTTAACAACAGACTTTCTAAAAATGACGATGATAAAATAACAATTCTCGTTGACATAACTATGCGCATGATGATACAGAATCGGTATTTTTAGTCATATCGTTATATTACAGAAATTCACATTTAACGATGGTCGTCAAATAACATAACGTGATACGGAATAGGGCCCATTATATGTCTCTGTCTGCTCTTATTATATATCCTCTGGACACTGCGGTGCAGTATTGTCAAGTTATTCATCATTAGCTGAGCTGATTTTACCCTACTAGGTATTATCAATTAATAATAAAAAATGTAATTTCACAACCAAGTAGAATTTGTTTCACATAAGAAGCCAGCCTGGATGTCTGTGTAGATGTAGATTCATTCATATCGTCAAACACAGTACATAGATATACATAATGAATCACTGTGTTTTAATATATACCTAGAATATAAATTATGGATAAAAAAGTTTTAATTTGTAAGCTTTAGATGCCTATAACTCAGAAACGAGGGCTCGTATTACAAAAATGTATTCAAACTTCTAAAATTATTTTTACTCTCTACCGAATTTCTGACATTGAGTTCCTTGACATGCTGTATATGCTTGGAATGTTACATACCTTTGGAAGATAATTTAAATGTTGAGTTCGATGTAGGTATGGGTATAGAAGGTTTAGAATTTTCGCTATTGTTGTTGTTGGCGGTGCGTACAAGTAGATTTTCGTGTAATTTCTTTTCATATTCCTGATGTTTGCCGGCGTGCATCTGCTCCTTGGTGAAGCTAGCTTCTGGATCTCCTTAAATTGAAAAGTTCACTATTAAGACCTTTCATTGGAACTTCCAAACGAAACAAATTAATAAAAAGGCAGCATTTAATTATGAATAAACTGATGTTCGTCACTTACCAAAATCATGAAGGTACATACAATCTGGCTTTGGACAAGTTTGATTTTTCATAAAATGGGAACAATATTTCGTAGTACCTAAGCTTGATTTAATCACTCTACCATCTATAGTTATATTATTGACACTCTGTATAGCCCTCAGAGCGTCATCGCTTTTCATATAGGTTACATAGGCACCTGAAATTAAAACAGTTACGTTTCTTTATCTACTATTTTAGTCAAGAGCACAGAATTTATACGGGAAGACATTTTTAAAATAATAGTATTCGAGGAGTACAGAAGAAGATCGGGTCTAAAGTTTTTTGTTTCATATACACCGAAAGCACGGGCTAATGTCGAGCCATCGCTCTCACAACTCTTCCCGATTCAAGGTGTGTTCCAGGTTCCAGTTTCTTGTTATAGTGATTTTCACGCTGTTGTATTTTCCTCTCATGTCGTATGTTACCAAGTTGTAGTTTATGGACCGTAATTTCTAATATAAGATACTTGAAGGTGTGTGTAACGTAAGTAGTGGTAATATTAATATTATTTCTACCGTCTGAAGATACCCAAGCGCTTCCAACTACTTCGTCCCTAAAAAGGAAAGTTTCAGGGTGGCTTTTTGTTGATGCTAAAAAACTAAGGAGTCACATACATGTTGTGATTAATGTTGTAAATGAGAACGAACGCTCAGTTCACTTCAATCTTTTGAATGAATAAAGTTCCCACCATATAACTAGTTTGATGAGTGTTATCCCAGTGATGACACGATCTGCTCTCTCTCCAGATGCTGAACGAAAAGCTACTGTCAATAATGCTTCATTTTTTTACAAAGTGAGAGTTTATAGGGGAACTGAAATGATCGAGATTTCAGTTTGTATGAAAGTCTTTATTTCATTGCATACTGTAATTAGGAGGATTGAAATGATTCAATCCAGCATGAAGGCGACTGGAGCAGCTCCAAAAAAAAACAAGCTGGGAATCCATGGAAAGCCGCGCAAAAAATTGTGAAATGAAACCTTATAAAAAAAACCACGTCGGTAATTTTAAGGGAAAACGGAAGCTAGTTGTATATACACGAAGAAATAAATTACTGGCTTGCTATCTTACAAACTCTAGCACGCTATCCTAGCTTCAAAAACTAGCCTCGTTTAGCTCGTGCATTAGAGATAGCCCGTTTTGCCACTGTTTTTGGGACAATTGGCACTTTGAACCATTGTAACTTTATTAAAAAGTATCTTAAAATAATGTTTCGCATTCAAAATTATTTTTCCCCAAACTAGAAACCCTGCCGATAGTCCGTTTTTCCCTGTACTCTTCATTTGAAATGCAAAATACAATTATGATAATAATTGCAATTACTTTTCAAATTAATATTATCTATATATTCTGGTCATTGTTTTACAATGTATTTGTATATTTGACTTGTCATCTTGTTCTATTAAATAAATGGAAATTTCTAGAGTTAAATAGATAACTTGCGGAAGAAAGTCATTAAGATATAATTGACCCGTTAAATGTTATCTCAAAACTACTGATTTACCACTAAAAATTTCCGGCAACATTTTTTAATTTATCAAGTCTTATTGTTCCTAAGACTGTTACGTTCTCACGAATTTTCCGGAGGAATTGGTAAAAATAGTACTATTTCAACCCCAGCATGTATACAAGGTGTGGCGTGTGACAAAACTTAATTATTTCATCATTAGTAAAGGGTAGGCCATGAAATGTTTTATTATTTTTCCTTAAGTTATCAATTCTGAAAAGTAACCAATAGCAAGAAAGAATTATTAATAATTGTGAATATTATTAAAACCGTACATAAAGACGAAGAAAGTTACAATATAGAAGACCTGTCCAAAAAGGTAGTGAACTATGACTAAAAACAGGGCATTAAACAGCTAATGCGCCTGCGCGGGCTTACCATCGCTCGATGAAGATCGATACCACCGGAAATCACACAACACGGCAGTCCACCTTGCAGATCTAAGTGTGAACATCATTGAACAATTACTTTTATATTTTACATTTCTACAGTCCACAAAATAAAGTTTCATAGTGTTCAATGTCACAAGTATTTTTCACCTAGACGGAATTTATGCAATAATTCTGTAAAATGGTACAGAGCTCCTCTACATCAGACTCTGCAAATTTCTGGCCGAGGGTAATACTAGAGTAACCTTCATACCGAAAGCCGGAAAAATGGTAAGGAAACGGGGAAGTTCCGAATAGTCTAGATAAAGAGCACCAACTCAATGACACAAGGTCACCTCCATGCAGAGAATTTACTGAACAAGGTCACCGAATAGACAATTAACAGTAGGTTCACTTGTGGTCGGCACTTTCATGTAACACTGATAAAGACATGCCGAAACATGGTCGTTAAAAGACACGTGTGTCGTATATATGGAGTGTTTGCCACTGAGGCTAATCATACTATGCATGGGTACGTTCTAGTATTTAATTGGGAATACCAAATTATGATGAACAATTATTATTTGAAATAATAACAGATTCTAAATATACTTTAGAATTTGTTTTGCATATAAAAACAATGCTGAACATTAAGTAAAAAAATGGAATCCTAAACCAAACTTATAAAGCAAAAATGCAATAAATACAAATTTTGTATCAGGTTTATATGTTACAATGTCGCAATTTGCGAAATTTATTGTGTAATATAAACGAACATTTATATAAAAAGATAAGAAATAATTTGGTGAAAAATGTTCACATAGGTGCGTAAATAATGTTTGTAAAAAGATCATTTAATGTCGCTCCGATACAAGTTTTACACATTCATGAAATTTTATTTTTAATATACCGTATAAATAAAAAACTCATTGCACAGACAGTCCAGACACACGGTATATCGCTCGATTGGAGCTTCAGGATACCGAAAAAGTTGCAACTACACTACAGCAACATCAGCTCCCTAATAGAGCAGAGTACTTTACAGAAAAAGCGTTACTCCAACACATGGAGAAGGTGAAATATACACTGGAAAATATAGAGGAGATGATAGGGACATTGAAGGAGCTTAGAATAACTCCTCTGTAGAATCTATCACTTGGTCTATGATGCATAGATGTTTCGAGGAAAGGGTGGGAAGGGTGATATGTGGTACAATGATAGAGAACACATTGGTGGCGCAGTAAGCTAGAGGATGCTCACGTGGAAAGTATGGCATCATTTATTATGGAATCTTTTGGAGAATGAGAACGAAACAGAACCCTGGTAAATTCGGCTGACTTTGGTCATTATGGTACAAAGGAAAAATAATGCAAGAGGATCTAGACATGGAAAAGGAAAACAAGAGAGGGACTGGTACCTCTAAGACTAGGAGAATAAATTGTAAAAATTAAGGGTGATTTATGCAGTTTCCACCAATCATTTCCTGGAATTAGGAAATACCTAAATCGGAGTCGGTACACTTTCGTTTAGAATCACTTCGGCTTTCTTTTTGTTGTCATCTTAATTCAATTTCAATAACCACAGAGACAATCCTCTGATAACCACAAAAATATTTCGAGCTTGTGTTTATTCGTTTATTGTGGAAGTGTTAAAGTGTAAATGTTCTATTTTTTTAAGGGAATCTAACAGTGATGAGTAATTACATGTACTGTTAATAGTCTAATCTTAGTTTTATATTGAAAAACAATTAATGACAGTATTTGTTTAAACATTTTTTCAGTTACTAATATAGATTTATAAAACTTACTTGCACTGGGCCCTTGCGAGCCAGCGTACGAAGTCGATTGGTTGATCACCACCTTATGTATTTTTCCAAACTTGCCGAAATACTCGTGCCTTTTAAGAACCTCCGGATCAGCTAATCTCATAGGTAGTCCAACGACGAACACCAGGTTACGTTGCACTACCCTAACACTAGCCAAATGTTTCCGACTTTCAGTCAGCTTAGCTTTGCGTTGTTGGTCGCGTTGGCGTTTTTCCGCTTTTAGCTTAGACATCTAGTTCATAAACAAAACAATTGAAAAGCTAAGAATAAAGTTTTATGTGTTGTGAAATAATATGGAAAAAATGTACAAACTTTACAGTCCTACCTGCTCCTGGGATAAAGGTATGAAATCAGCCGGATCCTCGGAGTAAGCCTTACGACAAGCTGGACACAGACCATTTTCATCAGTTCTAATACGATGCCAGCAAAAACGACAGATCTGAGAAAATAAAAAAGCAATTTGTCAAGTGGATTGATAGTAATAATTTATCAGTTGTCATAGGCGAGAAGCAACCAATCCTTAATGCTCTGTATTAAGCTTAAGGTGGATTCATGCAACATCAACTAAACTAATTTAATTTTAAGATTAAATTTAAACTAAGAATTCAATTTCCATAATTACAGATCTTTCAGGATTGGTGGCTCCTAGACCATCAAGAATTTAAAAATATTTTATATGGTTTATTATGGATACAAAGACGAAGACGTTGCAAAACAAAATTTGGTAATGTTGTTTATTCAACGGAAACTGGAAAAGTCAATGTGACAGTTATTCTTTATTTCCCTGTACTTCGTAAGGCATACCTCGAATGTGTTTGCTAATAACTAAAAGGCTTGTATAATAATCTCATATTTATTTAATATGAGTATATTTATCCTAATAAATTTGTTGGTAGGTATGCATGAATTTAATAATTGGAAAATATTCTGTCAACGTTTGACATTATGACATTTTATGATGTGATTTTTATATTTTTCATTTAAATATTTTAAAATGAATTCTATAAAAATAAAGATGTTCCGAAAATTTAAGCAATATAAAATGAATTGGTAAAGGTTAAAATAAATTTCATTGGAAAGAATATTATGCCTTACATTCTATTTTAAAGTTATTATAAGAAAATTCTTGAAGCTGTTTCGCAATGGAGTTCCACATGTCCTTAATAACACCTTTATAATCTTCCCAATTTTTTTCTCATATTAAAGGTATAGTCTTCTAAAATTTCAGCTAATTGTGTCGAACAATCATTAATACTATATTCTTTCTCTACGCAAAATTCATAAAACTGCCTCCACACACTGATTTTGAACTTTAACCTGTTTTCTACTAACTTCTTTACTTCCATTGTCATCACCAAATCTGGACATTTTTTTCCACTCAAGAAATAAAAAAAAACTTACACAACTGGACCTTTTCTGAAAATGATGAGCACGGAAATGTCAAATTAACAGAACTTTAAATTATAGGAAGTATCTTTTGTCATTTTAGCTCATTCAAGGTTTGACGTTACTGCATCTGTTTGACAATCGTCAGAGGAAGTTTTATATTAGGGACATGAAGCAGTTCTTCAAAAAGATCACTATCCGTATACGTAACGTAACGGAGATAAGTGATTAAACAAAAAGAAGCATAAAGCAAATGCGTTCGTAACGCCTAAAAAATAGTGAGACTATTACCTTGACATCTATCATTTTAGAGCAAACAACATGAATTTTGTCGTTTGGTCGTTGAAAAACTCCAACACAGAACACAATACGTACGTTAGGTACGTGAGACTGAATAGAGACTTTTAGCTTGTCTTGAATTTCTCACGTATCCGTATACGTAACAAACTGCGCATGTGTAGACCCGTTACGTCTCAGCCGATACGATGCGTTGAACTAGGGCTGTTACGGAATAGCTTTTCGACATACCTAGTATTACCTGTTCCTATTCCAAGTAGATACCTATTCCAAATACCTATTACCGTTCCAAACTATTCCAACTAGAATTTTATGACAGAATATTGCTGGCGCTGTCAGTGCCGTAATATAATAGGTACCTACCAAATACGTCGTATCGATCGGATTGGTTGTTCATGTTATTGACGTGTATGGTAGGGTAGGTTGGGGAGCCCCAAAAATCCTCCTCTCCTCTCCAAAAATTATATAAGCTTATTCTGTTTCTGTATACTCTTATTTTTTATCAGTCTATTTTTTCTGATTTCTGGTACTGTTGTTTACATTATGTCTTATGTCATTAGGAATAGGTACACGTAATGCGTATTACAAGTTGCCAAATTGCCTATGAGAATAGAAGAGTGACAGTCAGACAGTGACACAAGTAATAGGTACGACTAATATTTGGTAATAGGTTCGCGGAATAGGTGGGCGATACCTATTCCAAAATAATAGGTCCAGTTCCATCGTAACAGCCCTACGTTGAACGTATTGTTACGTACCTTACTCCGTATACTTAAACGTATCCGTATCCCGACCAGTCAATATTCCGTGCTATTTATGCTATATTACATAATCTTCCTCGTCTGGCAGCAATGGATTATTTAATACCGCCCCCATTTTACGTTTTACAGAAATATAAAAAGGTAAAATAGAAAAATTTTGAGGTTATACAATTAGAAACAGAACGAAGCGATAAATTTTCTGCTAAAAAGGCTTTCTTGACAATTTCTTTACGTCAACGTAACTCCAATACGGATACGGATACGTGTAAAAACTTATGACCAGCTAAAAGTGTCTATTGATTCGATTCACGTAACGTAACGAAGCCCACGTATCGCTTCTGCACATGCGCATTGCGATACGGATAAGTGGTGATTTTTAGAACTGCTTCAAGTCCCTAATTAAACTAATTAACCCACGAAGATTTGACAATTTTTTATCGAGTACCCCATGTGCTTACATTAATTTAAAGTACATTTTACTCCCCGTTTCACAACAAAAACATTAGGGACCTTGGAAAAATTTACCGGCAACAATATTAGCATTAGGGGTATTACTAGTGAATAAAATTCATTATTATCACGTGTGGGAGGTGGAAGAAAGATCTGGATAACAAATGGAGCACAATTTTCATTGATCAATTCCATAGGAGCTATTTTTCACCTGTTAAAAGTGCAAATAACCACAAATAATGACAATTAATATTTAATTATGATAACTACATACACGGCCAGATAAAAGAAAACAATAAATAACATGGTCTAGTTAGTATAATAAACAACAATAAGGTGTAAATAATTAAAAATTTTAAATGCATGTCATTATCTCAAAAAGTTTACATTTTAGATATGGTGTATTCCACAACAAAGGAACATTAAAATATAATGCAGAACTTGAACAGTTAATAGGATACAGGGATATCTATTTGTGATAACAAAATTGCTGTTTACTTCCGTTAAATTTGGAAGTGGCAGGTTTCTCAAAATATTTCCCATAAATTCTCATAATCCATATATAGCACATTTGGAAAAACACTGACACAAATGCAAATTCATTAATAGTTTAGCAAACTCAATCCATGACATTGTGGAAAAAGTTAGAAATTTTTCATTGTTCATCTAACATTTTTCTGTATTACAATAAAAAGAAAGGACATAAAAAACAAATTTATGTTTAAATCTGTACTTCATGGAAAATAAACCAAAGACAAATTCATAATTTAACCAAAATTTTGAAACAAATATAAAAAAAAAATTGTTATACAAGAAAATTGTAAAAATCTGTGGCAGAAAGACCTTGGTCATTAGCTATTTGGATAACCAATAAACATAATCTCCTCCTCCTCCTTGAAACAAAGGATTACAAAATGGTTCATAATATTTTATCGGTTTGGTGTCATTTCTATTGCATGCAAGGCGCAATCTAATTTTTTTCGTGTTACTAAGCAAGTAACTGTTTCCAATCGAATGGTACCTACCAGCTGATTGTTGTAACTGATGTTTTGTCATTTGTGATTTGATACTTAGTTCTTCTTCTCACTTTTGCTATATGTTAACATCTTTTTTATTTCTATTATTGGTTGGGTTGGCAGCAATGTTGCAATAAAAGAGAATTGCATGATGTCAAATAGCATGGAAGATTCAATCATTTGCAATGTAATTTAATAATGCACTTTGTAATAAGGGGAACTACATACAAAGACAAAGGTCTTTGAAGATGAAGTTTTTGAAATTGAAATCTGGAATGCACAGAATTTAAAGGACCAGAGGGACACAATAGTGAATTTAAAGGAAATTACACAATTGCAAGCAAATTTAAAATTACGTTGGAATTAATTCTGAAATGGATGTAGATTGGTGTTAGAATTGAAAAATAGAGTCCATAAAAGTCTTGGGAACGGGAAAATAGCACAAATTAACATTGGAACTGAAACCAAAAGGACCAGAGTCGTATTTTCGAGATCAGTCGAACTTTTTCGTATGCGATTCAAAGATCTTATTTTTGAACCATCTTCGAAAATGTATTCGTATGAGATAAATACTTGCATTATCAATACCACAAATTCGAAATTATCTTTTCAGATGTTCCCAGTATTTAACAATGTGGTCAGGACTGGATTTATTCAATTCTCTAATACTACCTCACTACACTTACTGCTCAACAGTATTATTTCTTGAATAAAAATCAAAGAAATCGATTCAGTTATATGAAGAATATTATCATGTCCTACATCTTTAAACTGGCTCTCAATTAAAGATATGTTCCTTTACTAAGCATTAATTTTCACATTTCAAATAAAAATAGGTCACACACCTAACTATCTCGAACAAAAAATTACTTACAGCCATGTTCACACCCAAAATACAAAGTTTAGAAAGTATTTTTATATTATGACAGTCAATACCAGTCATGTTCAAAATTCAATCTCCTAAGGTTTACTGTAATTCAATAACTTACCGGAAGAACTAATGAAATTAAAGCAAGCTACACCTCCAAACAAAGAGTTTACAGAACAAAATGTGAACTCTATGAAAAGATAAAACATCTACTCACATAGACTGATTCTGAGAGAACTTACGAGGATTTAGATGGAAGCACTTTGGAGATGAAGTAATACAACCATTATAACTACTAAAGCTTCTAGAATGGTAGTAGATAACATAGGAAATGGTACAAAGATTCAGTTCAAGTGCCTGGGATGTTGAGCACAACCCAAAGAATGGATGAATGCAGGTAATTTAGGTATTAACATATTTATTATTATTATTTTGTGTGTTGGTCATTTTATTTCACATCACTAGTTAGATTATCATAGTTATACATACATCTACTTGCAAATTGAAATGCATCATAGGGGTTTTAAGTGTTGTATCAGAACTGCTTTTGAACTAGTTGAACAACATAAAACTCCAACAGATTTAAAACACAATTATTAGACTCAGTTTCATATAAGAAGAACCCACTAGAGTCTAGAAGTTGCAGTAGTATGCGCAAAGTTCATCAATCATCAATATCGGGGTCAATGCCTTAGGCTTTAACCAATATTGATGTTCAGATATTGTTATGTGCAGCTTCTTCGCGCAAACCACTGCAACTTCTAGACTCTAGTGGGTTCTTCTTATGTGAAATGGAGTTTATCGTACAATTCCCACCACTCTGTATTCTGAACTGTGGGTAGTTCTTTCTAAATCCAGCTGTTCAGTTGGAGTTCAATTGGAGAATACATTTAACAACTATGATCCGTTTCTTATCTGTCTATTATATTGTGAAACTGTGTTAGTTGTTTTTGACTAAATAAATCATTTATATATTTATATTCCCTTGAATTTTTTGGAAACTGGAACCAAATGTTTCTGTATTGAACTTATAAACAGGCAAATTTATCATAATTACAACTGTTCCATAAAAGCTGGATACTTGGTATATAATTTATTAAAACATCATATAACTTCCTTACCTGATAACCACAGGTACAGGGAAAGAATGTAAGATCATCAACCTCAAGTGGTTCCATGCACAAGGGACATTCCACCTGCTCCTCTCCACTTTGATTTAATACTGACATCTTGGTAGCTTCAGCAGTGATCTCTGTTTAGCGTTAAAAAGCTTCCTTTTCCTGAAATTAAATATCATTTACTGTCATGAGACAAATAAACATACTATGGTGGAATTTCGATTCAGAAGGCAGTACACAGATATGATCAATGTGTTGACAATCCTACTGTAACTGTAAAAGAAGCAGGACTGTTTTACATTATTTAGATTAGGTTTTTATAGGAGTTGGACCATAACATCTGATAAAGGTTGCTAGTAATTCTCGTTTATAGACAGCAATGCAATATCTCTTTAATGCTGCCATCTGAATATGAAAAGGAATGGTATATCTAAATCATACTTGGTTTGTTTTGTCATCATTGAAGACAATGCAACTACCTTATGAGTTTAGAAAACCATCAAGGCATAATATCTAATTCCAACACCAGTATATTTGGAGAAAAACCATTTTTTGATCACCATTATATAGACATTGACTATTTCAACCCAAAACCAAATCAAATCCCATTGAATGGACATATGAAAGAGAATTTCATATTCACAAACTTTACTACAATGATAGATACAATAAACATATCACTGGGAAAATCATAAAAATAATACTAAAACTAAAATAGGTAGTGACTAATTTAAGATAGAAAATAAATTCATGTACCTACAAGTTATTGGAAAACTATTTTCCATTTAATTATACAATAAACATATTTTCACATTGGAAAAATGTATCTTAATTTGTAACATTGCATAAACATGTATCGACAACCATCACATTTTTAAAAATTAATGAAACTGGTGATAAAATGACTCATATTTTGAAATGGTTAAAATTTATTCCATATAATAATTCCTCACTTAAAGATTTAAATGAATCAGTTGTAATACATTTGTATAATTAACATCAATAGTTACCTACCTGTTTTAGTTTTTGAGAATATTTTATGACAGCTGTTTCAATAGTTTTTCCTCAAAATTATGATGTGAAACTTAATAGAATGAATTTGTTGTCAATATTCTATTTCATACATATATATATATATGAGATTTTTTTTAATAACACAATATGTTAGGTATTGATATTCAATGAAATGACAAATATGGAATTAAAATTAAAACAGTAGGATTCTCTTTACATACTATTAAAAATGTACAAAACAATAAATTATAACCAGTGTAATCAATTTTAAAGTTAATATGAAATTACTATAATATATAAATGTGTAATGTTGATCTATCATCATTCATACTTCCTGGAATTTCTTTGTTACTAAAAGACACATCTACAAAGTTGTTTAATAAAGTGAATGTGAAATATTATAAATAATTATACCTAATGGCAAGATCTACATACTTGGTCAACTTAGAACAAGTCAGTTAACTGTTTTTGGTTCTATTTAATGTTATAAATTAAAAGAATGTCAAAAAAATTGGAACATCTGTCAAATAATTTGCCATGTAGCAATTTCCAGTGTATAATTGCTTATAGTATTTATTAAATGCACAATCACATATTTACGGTTTGAAACAAAAATAAAAGTAATAATTTGTAAACTACCTGCTCCTTCACAAAAAATTTTTAGTTACTGTTGTATGAATTTTATGCAACAACTCGAAAAGTCTTCAAGTGTTTTCTCTTATTAACCAACACTAATAAATAACTATATTCTACATTTACTTACGAATAACTCAGCGTACAAGTAAAATAGGCGATAAAACGTACAAAAAACTAAATTAATACGTGGATAATCCTATATTTACTTACTTAAATTTCCGAATTAGACAGTTACCAATATGGCGACTTTGATCTTAAATCTATGCGCAAAATCAGGCGCAGAATAATCTTCTGGTTACGGCGGGTTTACACGACACTAAAAAATTGCCGCTTAAAAGTTTATCAATTTAAAAATAGAATTACCTTTCTAAATTGTTGCTTCTACAAAAAATGGAAATTAATCGTAAATAATTGTACAATATTGCAGAATTCTGGTATTATTGCAATTAACTACCTATGTCAAATATTTATGCAATAATGGAGAATGTATTTGGCAACAAACGAATATGTAGAACACTTCAAATTAAATAAAATTTAATAGTCATGCCAAATTAAATTTATATAATATACCTATTTTAGCAGAAAATACTGTATTTTCTAATGTTTATAAAAATCAATAGATGAATAAGGTACTTTGTGCTTTAAAGCTTTTTTCAATAAAAGAATTACCAATATTGATAACGTTGGAGTAAGGTAGGTATAGAAGTCACAAAAATGGTGTTAATTTTAAATTTCACTTAGTATATCCGTTCTATATAAAATCTCCAGAAATGTTTCTCTCAAGTTGGCATATTTTGCACAATTATACTGCATTCCTAGACATTCAGCAGACATTAATTTGGATTAAGGTTGATCTATGTCTTTTGTTTATTCTTTTTTAATAAGCTTCATAAGACGATCACTTCTACAGAATCGTAGGTATGCTTTTTTAATTTTCTTTTATAAGTCATAACTCCAATTTCTTAAGCACTGCAATCTATACTTACCTATTTCAGCTGACTCTGTAGTACCTATCATACAAGGTAGCCCAAAATTTATAAATTTTAAATGACATTCGAAATAATAATTGATCAGGTGTTTTCCAACCTAGGATGCTAGTTCGTAGCATAGAGTAATAACTAGAGAGCACAACTATATAATTAGACTGTTTACAGAAAAAATACTGTATAGTCCCTTCAAAGTAAGCCTAAAAATCCCAAAACTTCGAACTTTGATCGGAAAGGTGCGTTCGGGATATTTTTTTTTTGGAAAATGTTCATTGAGGCATGAGATCCATAGATGAGATCTCTCCTACTCCTCCATCACCCCACCCGTATGTAGGGTTTGCGGTGGGTACACAAATTGAGCGAAAAACTTCATTTGCTAAAGTATTCAAAATATGATTTTGGCTCAAATAAAAATTTCTAATAAATGTTGGACTTTCCTGGAGGAAGATTTTATGTAAACTATAGTATAATTCTAAGTAAATAAAACAATAATTATTTATACAAAAAGTTTTTAATAAAATAAATAAAACACTTTGAAACCTACTGGTCAACCAAAAAATAATCAAGCAATTTAAGTTAGATCTGTTCTTTGTAGGCGTACTAATTTAATAAAAAGATTAGTAAAAATTGCCAGAGATAGCATAAATTTGATTATTCTCAATATTCAAAGATTGTAAGCAAAAAGTTCAAACTTTTTATTAGTATGTGTATATATTGTGTACTAACTGGTTTACCAAAACACAAGTAATCGATACTTACCAAAGTATTTTTACTTTCTAAACTACCTAGTGTAGCTACAAAGAACAAACCTATCAAGACTCTTAATACCTAAGAATACTAAGCAATAATTTCGAGTATGAATACATATTTCTATACCTCGCCTGTACCTGTACCTAGTATTCCAGAACTTTCTTTATTTCAAAATATGGCCCTGCAGATTTTAATAAGGTGTCACTGATGATACATGTCATGTGCAATGCAATGTTATCTGTTATTTAGAATTTGGTCCCGTCGACACCAATGATTCAGGCACGAAATTTAACTTCTTTGTTACTGATTTTGGTTTAATTTCTTGGTGCACATGTGATACAAATTAAATAAATACACATTTGAATTAACTTTCTCAACGTAACGTTATACTTTTATATAAGAGAATAAAAATATTTTATTTGTATTAACTAACGAAATTATTATAAAATGTTTCCAATACTGAGAGAAGGCGAGGCAGAAATCTAGAATCACATAAAATATAGTAAATATTTCTATGAATTACACAAGTTGGCACAAGTACATTGGGCATTGTGCGTCTTGAAAATTTGGACAACGACATGATGAATAAATAATCTTATTTAATTGGAATATTTTAAATACATATAGAATTAAGCACTGAAAAATGATATTTATAACATCAGAAATATTCATGAGAGGTATCAAGATATTTTACAAATAAAAGTATTGTTTAAAAAAAAATCTTTTTGTAGATTTCTTACATTGATATTGCTATGTTTACCTTTTAGATAAAAACTATTCATTTCATTCATTATTCACTACCTTCCAATGTCAAAATCATACGCCAGCAAAAATAGCCGTTTTTTTGGTCCACCTCGAACTAAATTTCTGATCAATTTTTTTTATAAGATGGAGCTGTAACCAATTGTTGGAGGATTAATATACTATATTATGATATTAAATTCGGACTAGTGAACTGAAAAATTTGTTTACCAACCAAACCACAATGTCCGAAATTTGCGGTGTATCAGAAATTGCACAAGAAAAAGAAGCCCACTCTATAAACTAAAACAGCAGTGAAAGTATTAAAATAACAAAATTGAATTGTAAACAGAACAAAATGGTTTAATAAACATTAATAATTAAATTCTATAATGGTAGATTTAGGCAACACAGAGAAAGTTTGCCTTGATGTGTGTATGTCATGTAAATAATTAAAATTTACATACTTACTGGTGTGCACTATTATTATAATTACTCAAAAAATATCTTCTGAAAATATCAGGGTGAAGCATAGCCTTTCTTGTCTCCTTTGAGGAGCTACCACTGCATTTAATAGCATTAGTAAGTTCATCATAATTTGTAAACATCTTGATACCAGTTAATTGCTATTTAAAATCAGTCAATGTTTTGTTCATCCAAAGTTACAACTAAGCATTTTTAATTTGTATTTTTTGGGTAATATGTGTTAATAATTGTTTGACAGTGTTTTTACTATAAACTAGGTTTTGATAAGTGCAGCAAAATACTTGTTCAGTGTAGTAATCCAAATATTTAAGCAGTGAGTTAGGTATATAATAGATATTAAAAAAAACTTTTTTATTTATAAAAAATAAATCAGTCTGCATTTTATTCTAATTAAAATAGAATGTAGTTATTTCACTGCCAGAATACAAAAATGTTTCTGTTTTATTCAAATTGGCACACATTCTTTGGTCATTGTGCAGAACAGGTATTAAATTATTCAGGATACTCTCGAGATCACTAAACTAAGCTCCGTTGTTGGCACAAACTTTTTATTACTTTGCTATTGGCATTTGAAGTTTTTCAATTTATGTGGCTATTTTCTCAACACTATACCTTCTTCAATCATTTTCCTGGACCTTATCAATAAAGATCTGTTATAAAATGTCATATTATAATTGCGATGTTGTCTTATTTCTAATATGTTCCTTTCTTAATATTTTAAAGTTTTTGTGCACTGACTGAAACTTGCAGAAAATACATTCTACAGTTAGGTATTTTAAACAGTTTTCTGCCAAAATTTATACAAAATCAGGTTTGGTTGTGGTAAATTTGGTATCTCAGTTCAGATATTGTTAGATATATAAACTTTGATCTGTGTCAGTTTGTTGGGAAGCGATAAGTATTGAATTTGTAAACATATAGCTTACATTTTTCATAGAATAGCTTTTACATCCTTTAAAATTGTAGAGAATTTTTTCCATTTTTTTTTGCACCATCCAGCAAGCCTATACCATAAAATACGCCTTTCCGCCAAATTTTATTTTATACACACTATTTATAGAGGCCATTCCTACATATTGTTAGAAAAATGTTTGTCAAAATTGAGAAGTACCTATTCTGTACAATTACCCACTTTTAATGAAAGTAAACTGCTACAGACTGATCTATTATTATTATGAGCAAATAACCAATTTCAACAAAATATATAAACTCAGTCAATAGACTAGGTAATAAATTAAAAACTAAGTGCTCTACTACAGCATATGTCAAGAATAAAAAAAAGTAGTTTAAGCAGATAGTAATTGTCTGATTTCACTATTCTCTGTTGATTCCATGTAAGTCTTTCCATCAGGTGCAACACCCTCCTTTTTAGCTCCTTTGTCTAACAATAACTTCACACAATCCTTATGACCTTCCCATATTGCAGCTAGGATGGCTGTTATACCAAATTTATCTTTAGTCTGAAATATTATATATAGGATAATTACTACAACTCACTATATACCTAAACTAAGCTTGCTAAGCATTTTGAAATGCCGAAAAGAAATATATTTATGAGATTGAGTATATATTCAACTCAATAGCATAAATGCAAACATGATAAGTTATGCAAGATTTTGTAAGTTATGAAGGCAATAACAGTATTACTAATTGTTCTTACATTTACATCCGCTCCCGCTGAAATAAGGTATTCTATAACATCTGCTTGTCCATAATCCGCAGCATATAAGATAAGAGGTCGCCCTTGCACTTCTTCGTTCACATTTACGGCCTGAAATAGAGAAAGTTACTAATGTTCAAAATTTACAACCAAAGCAATGGCAAACCTTTTTTTCTATTATGTCTTTAACTTGTTCCAGATCACCATTTTTTATAGCCCATACGAAATCACTGCTCATCTTAGATATTTAGTGCTTAGTGGTTTATTTTTATTTTACTGTAAGAGCTGCTTTCTATTTTCTAAAAATGTTGTGCCTGTAAATGACATATGCCGATATTTTTTTATCGCTCCTTGATCCCGTTTACCTTTACATTCACTGAAGTTATGGAGGGTATTTATGGCCGTTTGACGTTTACGTTACGGGTTTGTCGGGTGTCGGGTTTACATATCGACGACTTGACATTTGACATTGACATGATCTGTCAAAACTAAAGGCATGTTTTTTTTATTCACCGGTAAATATATGGATCATGGGTAGATAACTGCGTTTTTATTTTTTATATTTATTATTAGTATTATTAGATATTGATTATTGATTGATATTCATTAAATTATTTATTACTACACAAAATAAATAAAAAACAAACAAAACTTGAAAAAACACAAAATTCTTTCCAACGACTTTTTTTGTTTACGAATAAAAAGAAAGACAGAAACTACTTTAGAAAAGGATAGAAAGCGATCAATTTCAGTAACCATACTGCAGATCATAGATAACATGCTGCAGATCTCGGTACAAAAAGGGTTTATACCAAAGTTTCCGTGACGTCATCGTTTTTCGGAACGAAGTATTTGACAGACCAAAGTGGGGTACCATAGAGAAATAATGTGGGGTAGGGGAAAGGTCCCTTAAACATTGTATTTAAGGGACCTTGGGGTAGGGGTACCAAAGCGGGACGAAATCGCCTTTTGTCTTGGCCATGGCCATCTACAATACTAGGCCGGAATGCTGAAATTTGGCAACAGTGAATAGTGGGCCGATCAAGTCAGATTTTTATCATGGCGAGACCGTGAAATCAGTCGATATAATATTTATTTACGTTTATAATGCGCCTATGTTGATAATTCGTGATATGTAATAGGTGATCTTAAGTATGTAATAGTATGTACAATCTTTTTAAATCAAGTTTATGAAGTTTGTGCTCGTTTTTTCGCAGTTAACAGCCTGACAAGTGACAAGTTCAACATAAGACTTCTGTTTGTAGTGTTTAGTTTTAGAGGTAAGATATTTGATAATATATATAAAATAAAAAGATTTTAGCATCAGTATAATTTGTAAACATACTCTCTGTTCTGTGGACTCATATAAAATACAGGGTGTCCCAAATAAGAGTGACTGATTTTAAATATAAATGCCCAGCTTATTAATTGCTCCAAAGAGATGGGGTTTTCACTAGTTTCACTAGTTTATCAAAGAGATTTTTTTAGGCTTAACTGGCGTCTCATCTCATCAACACAGGGTGTTTTACTAATGTTGGTCAAATTCAAAGAGGAAAATATGTATTTTTTTAAATGGAACACCCTATAATTTTTAATCTTATTCGAAAGAGCAATCATTCTCCTTTCCAAAAATGTATAGTTTTCTATCTTCTGTTTCATTAACAACAAAGATATTCGAAGTTTTCTGTGGTAGTACATTTTTAATTAGTAGTTTCATATGAACGTATTTTGATGCCTAAAATCAACTAAAATCAGCAATTTTGACAATAGTAATTCTGATAAGTCATATAAGTCGGTTTCGGAATGATCTATACAGTAAGTGAAAAAGCTCAAACTGCAATAATTTATGCAAAAACGAAATCAATAATTCAAACAAGGAGGATATCCACAAGGAAATTTATGAACAATCCGTCGTCAGTGAATATAATTTAAAAATTGTATGTACAATTTATCGAAACTGGTTGCATTGCACACTTAAAAAACCAAGAAATAATAATGGTCTTTTAAACAAGTTGATGTCAATTAATGAAGTGCCACATGATAACGATAATAAAATTTCAACTAGAAAAATTGCTGGAATTATAGAGCTTAGCAAGAGTGACGTTTAAAAATGAAGTTTTAAGACTAACTCCATACAAAATTCAGACTTGAACGAGTCAGATTATGAAAAACGAGTAATGGTATGTGAGACTTTACTTGACTTATTAAAAAACGAACCCAATTCATTATGAATGATGTTTGATGAAGCAATGTTTCACATTAATGGCATGTGTAACAAACATAATTGTAGAATATGGGGTTCTCGAAAACCAATTTCTTTTAATGAATTTGTTGTTATGCGTCAAACGGTCACAGCATGAGTTGATTTTAGGCATCAAAATACGTTCATATGAAACTACTAATTAAAAATGTACTACTACATGAATCTTAGAATATCTTTGTTGTTAATGAAACAAAAGATAGAAAACTATACATTTTTGGAAAGGAGAATGATTGCTCTTTCGAATGATATCAAAAATTATAGGGTGTTCCATTGAAAAAAATACATATTTTCCCCTTTGAATTTGACCAACATTAGTAAAACACCCTGTGGTCCCTGTGTTGATGAGATGAAATGCCAGCCAAGCCTAAAAAAATCTCTTTAATAAACTAGTGAAAATAGTGAAAACCCCATCTCTTTGGGGCAATTAATAAGCTGGGCATTTATGTTTAAAATCAGTCACTCTTATTTGGGACACCCTGTATAAGGCATAACATGGTAATTGTATCAAATAAAGTATAGTTATAAATTTTCTAAAACTCATTGAAAATGTTTAGAGATGACTCGAACCAAGACTAATTTTTATATTATTATCCAATTTGTGATTCTTGTTAAGCCATCCCACATTGGACTCACCTAAATGAAGTATATTTATAAATTAAGAATTAAGCCAATAAGGTTAATTACTTATGGTTATACTATTAAATATTTTATTTTGTTGTAGATGCCTGTGAAATGTTTGGTACCAAGTTGTACTTCAAGTTATGCTCCCAACAGTGAAGGATATATTACAGTATTCAAGTTTCCACAAAGTAATGAGGTGAAGAACAAATGGTTGAGAAGTATCCCACGTGCAAACTGGAAAGTGGGAATCAAACATCAAATTTCATTCACTGAAGTGTACAAGGATAAGGATGGTGATAGATATTTACAAGGAAAAGACCTGTATTAAAGGAAAATCTAATACCACAAATATTTCCCAGTCACCCAAAATATCTTTCAGTAAAGAAGAATCCAGCAGCAAGAAGTAATCCTGGAATATGAAGAAGGGTACTAGATAGACAACACGAACAACAAGAGGAATTGTTGAACAGTGATGTGATAGTGAATGTTTTAAATTTGTGTGAACAGTTTAAATCTAAATTGAGTGTTCATTTAGAGAAGTGGCAGTGTCATCAACAAACAAACTGTATATATTTATATCTGATCGGATTTGGTAATGATAAACCAGATGTAAGGTGTAGTATAAAAATATTTGAATCAATGATAATCAAGGTAAGAATAGAGCAAAATTTATTGCATAAAAATACACAATATGGACAAATTCAATTCAATATTAATAATCTTGTGCTGTTAAATATTCGTAAATAAGATGAACAAGTAACCACACATAAATTTGTAGATATTCTTTATGATATTAGTTTACTAATAACATCTTGGCAAGTATCAAATTTAGTAGTTCAGTTTAGAACTGGTTATGTAAGTCTCAAAGTTTCTAGAAAATTAGAATGTCTAAATTGTATAAATGTTGTGGTTAGTGATCAAACACAAGACCATGAGGAAGGTCAAAGTTAGAGGCAGATTAACTATTCTATCTGAACCAGTTTTCTTTTAGAAATGACATTATCTATTTTAGCAAATATTTTTATAAATAACCATTTAAAAACAATTGAGGATAAATTACAAGCTAATAAGAAACATA
>CAJUYI010000033.1:274206-311815 GCA_910591695.1 Galerucella pusilla
TATCCATCTGCATGTGGTGTTGTTTGTCCCTCTCTTTTCGAGGGAACCATCATGTGTGTTATAAATAGGTTTAATACAACATACTTGGTATTTTCATGTTTTTTAGAAAATAGAAAAAATGGTAGTTAATGTACCTATAAATCTTATAGTATCTTCAAAAAAATTTTAAAAAAATTCTTTTCAACAAAAACATCCATTTGAAATTCAAACGCTAGAAATTCGCTCCAAAAAGGGATTTCCCAAGGTTATGGCGGTCTGACGTCACATCGCATATGAACAGTGCAGCGCAGCTTGCAGCAGTATTGTGTTATACCTGATTTGTTCGTGTTGTAATTTTATTTATGTGGTTATAAACGAAAAAGTGCGTAACAATAACTTAGTGACTAAAATTTTAAGTTTTTGAATAAAAACAAGTGAATGGCTATGTACGGGTCTCAGAATAAGTGGTGTTTTGTGCCCCGTTGTACAAGCACTTCTAAAAGTACACCAAACAAAACATTTGTTCGTGTGCCTCAAGAGTATGAGCGTAAAAAACGATGGTTTAAAGCAGCAAGACGTGATATGCCCAAATCCAAGAGTGAATTTTTTTGTTGTGAAGACCACTTTAAAGTAAGTTATAGGTAAATTACGTTAGGTTATGTTATCATTAATAAAATGTTTATTTAGCTGGAAGAAGACATGGAAAATTATGTACGTTTTAAGTTAATGGGTGGAAAAATAATAATGAAACGGGATGTTGTTCCACATATTTTTGTGTGTCAACGAGATCGGAAGAGAACTGCAACTTATGGCCCTACACGTTCTCTACCTTTGAAGAGAGAACGAAAATTTCTAGTAGAAGAAGCTCAAGCAGCACATGAGCAACTTGATGCACAGCATTTAGCTTTAGACACACCCTCAACTAGTGAATTTGACAGTAAGTTCTTATGCTGCTGCTATAATTTTCTAATTCGTCCCTTTTTATGTAATCCATTACCATAAACATATCCACAGAGGGTAAATTGTTCATGGAAGCTTTAACAAAGCCTTCGGCGGTCATCATAACTATTTAACACTAATCAAAAATACTATTTTACTAAGCAAAATAAAACAAATTATAAGATTTCGTCACAATTTCACTCCTACACAAAGCTGAAACAACAACGAAAAATCGATATGACGGCAACGATCTGAGACGTATTTATATGCGAAGTGAGGTCACGACCAATGAGCGGTCGCTTCGAGTTCCGTTTGAATTTCACCGTTTACCTGCTTTTTTCACCTGAAATATTTGGTGCTGGGTGGTTTATGGTTTAATCGATTTTGTAGGATTGTAAAACTTATCTAAGGGTTCATCGCTATGATATTAAATAATATTTTATTTGATTTGAAATATATGGAAAATACCTATTACTACTATTCTTTTAAAAACTAAAAATAAAGTTTTGTCTCAGAAATACCTCTAAATAACTTCCTATGCAGATTTAAGGAGAAGGACAATTGAGTGGAAAATTCCGAAGTTAGCTAAGACTTAAGACTATCCAACGCTTACTTGTCATAGAGAAATGAATATTATTATTTATTTTTGTAACTCATCCGGTAGGTACATTCCTACAGAGATAAGTATGATTTTGTGTATACACTTATACATGTTTTACGAGTTGCCTATATATATCATCATTGCAAATCCCCAAAGGCTATCTGTGTAGTGTGTTGCCTACTTGTGTCCACCTTCTGTCAAAGTCAATGTCAAACGCCATTCAACTATAAAATAAAAAGTTGTTAGCTTGTAAACAAGTCATTAATATTTTCGTTCGAATTTGTTCCATTTCTACAAATTTCAAACAAGGTATTTTATTCTAATATTTTAAATTTAAATAGTTTTCATCTTTATCATCATTTAACAAAAACGCATTACTTACCGGTTATTTTAGGTTACCCAGTCGTACCTAGTTTGTTAAAAATTAGTAATATGGATATTGAGGAAGATGACCCTATGGAAATTGATGATTCAATTCCCGCGGCTCGTATAATTGAACGTAAATCTGATGAATTCTCATTACCTACAAATACATTAGAGCTTCAAGTCAATCCACCTCAGGAGACTTCAAATAAAACGGAGATTGTAGCTCCAGATCAATCTGTGAACGATACTACTCCAACCGACAAACCAGCAAAAGCATCTGGAGAAGATGATATTGTTATTTTGGATGACGATGAGGAACCTACTAAAAATGATGGTAAGATGTAGGAAATGTGAATTACACATACTACAAAACTAGATTTGGGACCCTATAAATATATATTTCCTATTAAAGGATTAATTTCTTTATTTTCAACTGTTTCTTAAATTTAATCCATTTTATAATCATATTAATTTATTGAATGAAAAAATGTATACATTTTTAAAAAGTATAAATAACCCATTTCATTTTACAGATACAGCAACCCCAGCACCTGGTGTAGAAACAGCTGCTGTGGAAGACATAATTAATCTTGTTGATAAACCCAATAGTATCCGTTGCCTAAATAGTAATTGTTCTGGTACAAACATTGACTTTATACTAGCCCCAGACTTTTGTTTATCATATTATAGAGTGAAGCGATCTAAAAGTTACAAAGAAGAAATATGTCAAAATTGCTACTTTAAATCAGTACAAGACTATGATAACCTGAGTACACAATTGAAAAATAGTGAATTGATTCTGAAATGTGAATATCCCATAATCAATGAAACTTTGCAAATTGAAGACAGTGATGATGAGGAAGAGGAAGATAAAGAAAATTTGGAGTACTTAGATCAAGAGAACATTGATTTTATTAGTGAAAATATTGATGAAATCATACAAAAAACTTTAACTGAATATAAAGTTAAAGAGAGATATACAATGGAAACTGATTATTTAAAATTTGAAAATAAGAAAGTAGAAAGTAAGTTCAATATATATTCACTATCAATTTCCTTGAGTTTTTTCATCAAAATTTGTATAATTTAAATTTAACAATATTTTCAGAGGAATATGATGAATTATCAAAAACTGTTACTGAAATTAGGTGTTTCTTAGATAAGGTACAATTGGACTTATACAATCAATTCCGGCCTGATTTTAGGATGTTAAAAGGTCTTTCAATAGTAGATGATCAAACTATTTCTTCTACTATGACAATTCGAACTGGTAAGTAAATATTTAATGAAAATGTAGTGTACCCAATATTGAATCATTCTTCAGAAGCAGTAGTAGATGCGAGTCCAAGAAAAAGCACAAGGTCCCATAAACCAGTATCTTATGTTGAATTAGATGATCTGGGCAATTCAAATAGTCCAAAAGTAGCTCCACCCCTAGAAATTGAGATCCCAAAAGATTTGCCTCCTGCTGCGCCTATTGAAAGAGTTGAACCACAAGTTGGTAAGTAAGTTATTTTCATTAACTTTAAATGAAAAGCTAAGTATTATTGTAGCTTAAAATATCAACAACAAATTGGAGAGGAAAAATAGGAATTCACATTCAGATGGCAGTTTTAACCAAAAATGTCTTGAATGGTTAACCACATTTTTTAGTACATATCAATTTTTGCATAGTCAATCACATTATGGTTAAAGCTAATTTTCACCATAACGCTTTTACAGAGAAAATGCTTGTTCATTAGTGAAATATGTTTTATTTTTGACTCAGTTCTAGTTTGTAGACTTACCTATATATTTAAAAAAATATAAGTATACATTATGAAAATGGTTATGTTATATCTGACTCAACCTAAAAAAATTTAAATTCTAGAGAAAACTAAAAATAATTTTTTATTACCTTTTAAATTTGAATGAACATTCTTACTCACTCTCTAACACTACCATGTGAAGTGAATTCCTATATAATGTTTCTTTTTTTTTCAAGACTAGTAGAAAAGAGGAGTAAAATATTACTTTTTTGGGTGCTAAAATTAATGATAATATTAATAATCTTGAAGTGATACATGTGTAGGTGACAATTGAATTTCAGGTGAAATATATTACATTGTAAGAGAAAATTTGCAAAGCAACTGGGTGAAAGGGCGCTTGCAAACAATGATATCTCCTGGTACTGTTTACAATGGTCAAACTTACGCGACTGCCTTTTATAAATTAGTGGAATTGAAACAACAAAAAGAACGTCTTGTCAGTGGTAAACATATAGCAAGTATGCAGTACAGCAAATGTCGTCTACCGGTCGGTACTAGAGTTATTTCAGTCTTTAAAGAGATGAGCACCATAGGAGAGGCAAAAAAGCCTAGAAATGATCCATATTATGCTGGAATTGTTGCTGAACAACCATTTGAAGGAAATAAATATAGGTAAGTGAAATGTGTAGGTAATATGCACAAAAAATAATTGTGCTGTTGCAGCAATCATTCCAGATTTTTTTGGATAACCAGGTGAAAATATAATGCTTTATTTAGTCAAAAACAACCAATCAGAGTCAATAAAGTTTCACAATATAGTATATCAATCTAACTATTTATATGAAATGAAATAAACAGCACAAAATAATAATAATTAATACCTCAATACCTAAAAAAATCTTGTTTTAGCTTTTGTTTGAATTTTCTAATTTCTTAAGTTCTTCTGGCAAGTCATTAAATTGCTGTAAACCTTTAAAAAATATGAATTTTGAGCATGACTGGTGTAAAAATAAAAGATGTTTCATCACTTTTTTTTATGTTATAAATGAATTAAGTTTATTTATTTTATTTACTAGTGGACATTTCTGACCATATAACTCAACTTTCTAAACCCACATTATTTCGTGAGACTTGTTATTTCCCTTTTTTCATGCAGATCAAAAAAATACATAAATTGTGTGGATATGTTGGGGGTTTTTCATTAACATATTTTATTCTGAAAAGTGAAATAAATGTCTAAAAATATTATGTAATTGAATGAAATCACATATCTATGTGATGCTCTAGCTACAGCTACTTCTGAACTATACTCTTACCGCATTTTCTTTTTTCTAGATATTTAATATTCTTTGACATTGGTTACTCTCAATATGTGAGTTATTTGAGTGTCAATCTAGTTTTGGATGCAAGTCAGAATGTTTGGGAAGATGTATATGTAGAATCCAGGCCGTTTATAAAGAAATATTTAGAAAGTCAAGATAGACCAATGGTGAAATTGGCCAAAGATCAAACTGTGAGGGTCGAGTATAATGGTAAGCGACGTAATTCCTCTTTAATTGGAATTTCTTATACAAGTAGTTCTAAAAATAATATAAGAATCAGAAACCAGGAATAAAATTTTTATTAGAGAATCAACGAAATTTTCTATTTTCAATTATAGGAAAATGGTGGTTGTGTACAGTGGTTAATGTAGATTGTTCCTTGGCACAAGTATTCTTTGATGGATTAAATAGAACAGAATGGATTTACAGAGGGTCCACCAGGTTAAGTCCAATGTTTAGAGAAGAGCAAGCTGCTACAAATAGACATACTGGAGTTCGAACTTCCAGAAAATTAGGACCAGTTAGTAAAATTTTTTATATTCACTTTTGTTTCACTGTAACACTTTATAATTTTTATAGAACGAGTCGGCGACTGTTGTGCAGTATACGAGAAAGGACGACTTTGTACCCAACAGTCAAGCGCAAAATCAAGATTCTCCAACAAATGTTAGAGCAGTCGCTAGAAAAAGTACCACTAAGCCTCAAAGCAACATACCAGTACCTAGTGCAATACCGTTCCTCCCACCAGTCAACAATACTACCGTTAATGCGACTGGACCTACTAGCAAAATAATGGTAAGAATGATAAGATCTTTATCATCTGGAGTAATTTATAACATGCTTAATGGGTGCATAAGAATGGTCATATTAAATAAACAAAAGACAACTGCAATTCAGTTTCATAATAGAATCTAACCTGATCACCATCTTTATATCAGGGTTGATGGTGAGTCTTTCCCTTTTCAACAAGAAACTAAATTTCTAGGGGTAGTCCTTGATAGGTGTATGTGTTTTGAACTGCACATTTCTGAGCTTGTCAAAAGGCTGAATCAAGCTTTAGGCCAGACGATAGGGGGTCACAACTACAAGAAATTAGCAATACGGCTGATTTTTCTTCTAATAAGTACCTTAAAGTATGTAGATTAATATAAGAAAAAGTTTACCAGTTTATCGATTTCCCAAATTTAAAAAAAAAAAAAAAACTTTTTTCGAAATTACTTAATATTTCGCACTGGGAGAAAGGTCGAAAAAAATAAAAATACCACCGAGTAGGGGAAGTGTTTTGCAATAAAAAAGGTAAACTAAGTATGTATTCCGCATTCGCGCGACTCTATTTTCTGATGCGCTCCGGAGTACATTATAAACCATTGTACAGTTATGATGTAATATATAAATAATAGTAATAGGGCGTTTTGAAAAGGGGAGTGTCAGTTTTAAGATGACATTTTTTTTATAGCACATAATCATTTTTAGCAAATTACCCATATATAATATAAATATTAATCAAAAACCAAGTATCTCAATAAAAAATATATTATATAATAGGGAGGCATTGGAACAATTTTTAGAAAGAGAAAAAAACTGTTATTTAGGAGATCTGTTCCATAAATAAAATTTACGGATAATTAATTTTTCCTAATTACGAAATACGGCACTTTTCATTATCTTGTAATTTTGGAAATCTTGAACTTAGCAGAAAATTTATATATTAAGTACTGTAACTTTGATAAAACTAAGGTGATTTCAATGGGGTTTGCGTGAAAATGTTGGGGAAACTTCTAAGATCAAGAATATATAAGCACATACATTTTTGGATTCAATGATTTTTTCAATGATTTTATGCGAAATTAGCAATTTTTATAGATTCGGGTAGAAATCTTTTTTTTTTTTTTTTTTCAAAATAAAATTTGATACTCCTGTAATATAAAGATGAATATTCAACGAACAAAATGTATATAGTGGAAAGGTATAAAAGAGGATTAATATATAATTTTAAGATTAAGAGTTTTGCATAACTTTTTCCAATAAAAATATGTAAAAATTAATTTTTTACCTTTTATTTTTTATTTACAACCTTGGCTCTCACCTAAAATTAAAAAAAAATCGGATTCAATATTTATATTTTTTCCGCGATCCAGAAGTAGGTCTTCCGCCGTGCAGCAGAGTCGCGCGGATGCGGAACACATACTTCGTTTACCTAATTTTTTCCGGACAAACCATTGCTCGGACGAAAAAAACGCATGAGACCTTTTTTATTGCAAAATACTTCCCCTACACGGTGGTTTTTTTTTTCACCTTCCTTCCAGCGCGAAATATTCAAGAATTTTGAAAAAAAAGTTTTTTGTTTTTTTTTTTGTAATTTGGGAAATCGATAGACTCGTAAATTTTTTTTTATATTAATCTACTACATACTTTAAGGTACTTATGAAAAAAAAATCAGCCGTTTTGCTAATTACTTGTAATTTGGTCTAAAATAACCCCTACCGGCTGGCCTACTTGCTATGCTGTGCTGGACTGTTCAGTAGATCAGAATGTTGTAAAAACATATTACTATGCGCATGTTCAATCTATTAAGTTATGGTTTGATCTTTTGGGAAGGGTTACCTGCTGTGGAAAGGTCATGTGTAGACCTTTATTTTAAAAGCTGGAGTTAATGTCACTCACAATTTTACACATGTATAATCTGGCACTAATTGTCACACGCAATTTTTTTCACAAGGAACATAAATACGTACAACAACATTACAAAAATGACAAGTTTAGCTAATAAATTAAGAGTAAGATCTCACACAACAGCGTTTTTTGGGAGGGGTGCTGGATTCAGAGCTGTAAAGTGTATAATAAGCTGCCCATTCAAATTAAGAATATTAATAGCATCTATATGATTAAAAAATTTATTTTATTCAACAGTGCTATTATTCTATTTAGGAATGTTTCAATATTCATGTAGAATTGAATTTATATTTTGATTGACATATCCTAGGTGATATCACACTGACATTTGTGACAGGTATGCAAAATTGCTTCTCAGTAGGTGCTGAGATCTCAGTTCCCTTCATTTAATGTGATAAAGTGATGTGAGTAAGCATAAAAAAGAACGACAGTCAATTGAAACGCGCTATTTGCTGATGTATCAAAGTTCAATTAAAAAAAAAGTTTAAAATATAAGACATATTCATATTAACATCTAATGAAGTGATTATTTCCAGTATCCCTTAGATAAAATTTACTCAAAACCAAAGAAAGTTAGATTATGCTGCTTTAAAAATCAAGCAGAAGATATAAGAGTACCATGGAATGTTACCACTTAACACGTACAAAATTGTATTAACGTGAACATTATTTTTACAGTATTTCACACCTCGGGATCAAGTGATAATAAAACGCCAATACAAACCGCACACGTGCTCCAGTAAATGCAAAGAGTTCCTTACCCACAACTTCAGTCAGCTGCGCGGACACAATCCTTTATCGAAACCACTTTTGTGCGGTTGGGCTAGAATGTCACTAAAAGGAAAAGGAAGAAAAGAAATTATTTATAAAGCGCCTTGTGGAAGGCAACTGAGACATATCGCTGAAGTTCACTATTATCTCCGTGAAACCAAATGTGAAATGACAGTTGATCTGTTCGATTTCAATCATATGGTTAGGTGCTTGGCGGAATTCAGCGTCGAATGTACACCGGATCCTAAGGATCTATCAAGAGGTAATTTTTTTTTAAATATTTTAGGTAGTTTTAATTGTTATTGTTCATTGTTGTTGAGATACATTTTGATCATACAGCTCTTCTTTTTCTATAATTATGTGAATGAAGTAACCATTTTTTTTTTCAGGAATGGAACAGGTACCTATACCCGTTATTAATGGAATTAATAACGAAATGTTGGATTTCTGTAACTATTCCATTAAAAGAGTACCTATGGAAGGTGTTCATATGAATTTGGAGCAAGAATTTGTTTGCGGCTGCGACTGTGACGATGACTGTATTGTAAGTTTGTGTGAATCATTTTTTTAATTTGTAGCTAATAAGTTAACAAAATTTATATTGAATGAAATAAAAAGCAGGTACGGATTTGAATTTTGTGCCGCCATAGGCACAACTATATTTGCCGCCCCTTTCAAAGAACTTAATTTTCTGTAACGATATTTAAACTACATAACTTCTTCTCAATAATAAAAACCAAATAATTCCTAGTATGTTATAATTAAAATAAAATACACAGTTAAACTTTGAAAATAACACAGTTAAATTTTGAAAGGAACCGATTGTTACCAATGGGAAATTCCCAGGGGTAGTTATCAAGAAGCACTACAAATTGTGGTGGAATGGTACCTTGAAGAGAACTTTTCAGTTGATAAAAAAACTAGTTGCTTTTACGAATAGAATAGCTCTCCCACATAGTACAATACTAGGTGAACCCATATTTCACATGAGTTTTGATAGCATTACACCAGAGAATATATTCACTGAGCTAGTGAACATCATCATCTCACATAGGGAACATGTGATGCACCTAGGTAATTCTGGAGTAATCAAATGGGCAAAATTTGTGAACTGATGTGCAGAAAAAGTGAACTTTATGGTGAAACACCTATTCACATACTCTGCTTCTGCGAGAACTTACAAGGACTCAGTCAAAAGCCTTTGGAGAGGAAATAATACAGCCATTACAACTACTGAAAATCCCTCCAGTCAAACTAGTGGCCTATATAGAAGTCATGAAGCTTTTGGAATGGTAGTAAATGATACAAAGATAAAGCTCAAGTGCCTGGGCTAATGAGCACAACCTAATCAAATGAATTATGATATTTTCAAAATTACTTTAAATAAATGACGGGTTATTGCATTTTAAAACAAATAAAGATTTATTTTAGGCTATTAATGTCACTGTTTTGTATACAATGAATATAAGTGACATATTATCTGTAATAAATAGTGCTTGACCTTAAAACACACTTGGGTGTATTGTAACTCGGTAGGTTAAACCATTGTTATAGTTAACCATTGATAAACTTCAAAACGTTGTTGTAACACGAGATTTTAGCCGTTCACCAACTGGCCAACCTTCGAAAAGTTTACCATTCGATTTCAGAGAGTTAACCTATGATCAAACACGGAACAATACAATTTTACTTGTTCTATCTGTTTGTATGATTCAATTTGACAATTTAGGTTTGCAATTGACGTTTTACAGTTATTTTTGATTTCCATTGATAAGTAAAAAAAAAATTTTTGACTGAACGGCTTCAGGAATTAAGAATTTTTTTTTCACATTGTGGCCAATTTTGTATTTTTTCCCTAGACTAAAGGAAAACAACTTGGGTTGTTTGGAGATCAATAAGACATTTTAAATGGAACACCCTGTATGTTTTTGTACCGTCGGATATGCTGAAGCTTCTACTTTTCAAAAATATATGGTTTTATAGCAATTCAATGTGTTCTTAAGGAGCAGATTATCTTTAAAAGATAGACTGCAATTCGTTGACTACAGAAATTCCGTACATTTTTGTCATCGCATAACTGCTGAACTAGTCATGACATCGAGAAGCTAAACATAAGAAACGTAATAGAAAATATTCAACCACAAACAACAAATGTTGAGAGACTCTTTTTTAAATCTTCAAGAATGCCTGCATAAATGTATTGACAAGAATGGTGGGCCTATTCTACAATTTTCTTATTAAAAAATGTATGTAGTTTAATTGTTTACATACCTACATATAATTTTGTACTTATTTTTTGTATTTTGTTTTTAATAAATTGTTCTTTTTGCCCTGTTTTCAATAACAATAACTTAATCCATATAATGATGTCCAAAAAACCCAAGTTTTTTCTGGAGTCTAGGGAAAAAATACTAAATTGGCGACAGCGTGAAAAAATTTCTAATTACTGAAGCCGTTTAGCTTCTCGATGTCATGACTAGTTCAGAAGTTATGCGCTGACAAAAATGTACGGAATTACTGTAGTATACGAATTGCAATCTTTTAAAGATAATCTGCTCCTTAAGAACACCTTAAATTACTATAAAACCTTATATTTTTGAAAAGTAGAAGCTTCAGCCTATCCGACGGTACAAAAACATACAGGGTGCTTCATTTAATGACTAAGTTATTGATCTCCAAAAACCCAAGTTTTTTCCTGTAGTCTAGGGAAAAAATACAAAATTGGCAACAGCGTGAAAAATGTTTTCTTAATTCCTGAAGTCGTTCAGTCAAAACCGCCTCTCGATATGTTAATCGGTTTCCAAGTTATGGGCTCATAAAATGTGTCGGAATTCGAATGATCACCCTGTATAATCAAAAACCCTTTTTATACCCGAAGGTGTAAGGGTAGGTATATATATCTATATATTTTGTTAGTAGATGAAATTAGTCCATTTCTTTTTATTTTTGCCATCTTTTTTGCTTCTTGCCATTTCACATTTCTTCTTTGTAGTATTTATCGGGCTTCCCACACATCCCTGACTGGTCTGTTGCTCATTCTTGTTGAGTGTCCGAACCACTTAAGCTTTTTTTTATCTAATAATTAGAGTATTGGTACTACTTCCAGTTATGTACTTTCTCACATCCTCGTTTCTTATCCGATTTCTTCGTGTTATACCCTTCACTCTCCGCAAATATTTCATTTCCATTGCTTGGATTCGACTTTTAGATTTCTGTGACCGTATCCAGCTTTCACTCCCATAAAAGTAACGATTGGCCCATAAACTGTTTTACCTATATACTGTAATTTTGGTTTTTGCACTGATTTCCTTTTTTACTATAAACGATCTTGATAATGAATGATGCAGTTTTGATGCATTGGTGATCCTTTCATTTATTTCAATAATCTTCATTTCCGTTTTTATTTATCTTTATACCAAAGTATTTAAATACGTCTATGAAACTAAATTACTAAATAATGTCAATCATACGACAGTTAGATACGGAGACGAAAGGTTGAAATGTCAACGAAATCCATTGGTTACGTAACCCTTGATCGACATAATTGTGTTACAACGCAAAAAGGCTTAACTACTGAATAGTGGTTAAACGTAGTTTAACCATTGGTCTAGTGACCAGTGGGTTAACCTGCTGAGCTACAACACACCCTTAAAATTTGGAGTTATTGAAAATATAATGACATTATATTATAAGGTAACCTTACTTTTTTTAAGTACCTATTGTACGTTTTCATCTGCATCAGATAATATTTATTATTATTATTATTATTATTAATTATTATTATTATTTTACTGTCAGTTCAAGATTCTTTTGAATAATTTCCCATCCATTTTGTTTAGGGTTATATGCTAGAACTATTTTAAAAATACAGTGTCAAAATTGTAAGTCAAATTTTTCAATACGAGGTTCCAAAAAGAAAGGTTTATATTTTTGTTTTATTTGGCGGAGGGAGAACAGATAACGTCAATGAAAGGTGGAAAAAGTTAGGTCGTGTCACTGATCACCTACAAATTGTGACATGTAAACAATCAAACATGAATTACGGTCGGAATAGTGCACTGCAGTAAGTTCGCACAAATAACGACAAGCACTAACCTTAATAATGTTTATCTTATTTAAAACATCAAATGCACATGCGTATATTTCACTATAAGGGCAGCACTATTACTGCTTAACCTTATAAAAGTTCCAATAACTCTCTATTTATTCAATAATATATTCTTTTTCAGGATAAAACTAAATGTTCATGTTGGAGGTTAACGTTAGAAGGTGCTAAATATATTGGTAAAGATGTCGATCCCAATTCCGTCGGCTATATATATCGACGTTTACCGGAACAAGTTATTACTGGAATATACGAATGTAACAGTAGGTAGGTTACTTGTATTGTTCAAGCTTCACCTCTAGATATTTTTAAGGAGGTTCGAAATTGTTTAAAAACTGCAAAACAAATTTCTCTATAGTTACTATACTATCTTGTGAACGATTTTCCTTATTCTTCTGGTATATTTTCAACGTTGAATAGGTATACTGAAATTGCTGAATTTTGACATTAAAACGATTATTCTGTTAATATCCTATGTTATCGACTAGAAGTACATATAGTTGATTCGGCATCTGGCCTTGAGGATTTAGTAACAAAAGTTTATAAATCCCTCATTGTACAGTAAACAGTAACAGCCATACTATCAGGCATTATCTTTTCGAAGAAACGTGCTTAAATCAATCATGTTGTTGTTAAAACGAAATATCTTTGAATGTTGATTACCAATTATTATTTTTGATTTGCTCAAAGAATATTTAGAGAATAGTTTTGACATATTTCAAAACGTCAAAATCACTCGAATTATGCACTTTAGTTGAAATACCTAACTGGGAATTATCTAAATAGAAGAACGCTGTTTTTTCTTCTATACAACAAAGATAATTTGCTTTGATATACATTCTTTAAAAAGTAATAATAGCTGCGTTCGTTATTTGCATCGCAGAGGCGACGGATTTTTGGTCACGTAATCACAGATTAATCTGAGCAAATTGCTATTAACGAACGGCCCGACCAATCATACATATAAACGAACTTCTAACCTCCCTTTTGCCTGTCTTTCATTTTAGAGACAACGATTTTTTTGTTTGATTTTGTCATTTTAGATTTTATTTTTCATTATTTACGACTATGTCTAGCCCTGAGGCAATTTTGGTAGCTATTCATGGTCAACAAACAGTACGAGATTTATCTAATGACAGGAGTGACTACAATTTTAACCTCATAACATCATGACAGATGAACAGATTAATCTTTCTCGTCGGTCAAAATATTCCGAGCAAACAGATTTAAATCGAGCGTATTCTCTCAGTGTACAACTCTCTTCTTATTGTATAATTGTTTTGATAAGCTGCGGACCAATATGGTATCTATTAATTCTGTCCTGAAATCTGATCAGAACAGACTTATAAATATTAAAAAACTAGCCATAAGATTTCATTACGGCAGAATGCATCCTAGTTAAGAAGTACATCTTGCTTCAGATCACCCAAGTCTTCAGTTAACACAGACAACGTGGAGACTTGATTTTATCATTTCTAGCTCTGGTTAATAGGTGCGTTCTTTATTTTGAGATCTCAGCTCACTTCAGCTAGAATATTGATTGTTTTAATGGTATACCTTCGTTAGTTGTCGCATGGACGCACGCGCAGTACCGAAAACATACTCTTTGACGTCACATCCAGTAGCAATGCGTTTACAAAAGCGTCAAATAATTTTAATTTTTCAGCATGTTAAATTCGTAGTAGTTCTTTGTAACAAAAAAAATGTTTTCTTTAAATGTATTTATTTATAGCACATTTCTGCTAATTAAAATTTTAGTAAGTTCCTTATTTGAAATTTCATTAACATATAAATTACAATTGCATATGTTTTTAATATTTTTGTATTTTTTTACGAATCCACAACTCATGCAGAACTTATTTTCTGAAAAGTAAGATAACATTTTTCTCCATTTCTATAAAACTTTTTGGAACACACTGTATTTCCCTAAAATATGATGTATATTTCTATTGGTAAATCTAAAATCTTGCATTTTTAGGTGTAGTTGTTCGGCAACATGTCTGAATAGGGTAGTTCAAAATCCAATGAGTCTAAAACTTCAAGTTTTTCGTACTCACAATCGTGGTTGGGGTATTAGATGTCTTAATGACGTACCTCAAGGCAGCTTTATTTGCATCTATGCTGGTACCATTCATACAGAAGCTATGGCGAACGAGGTAAGTAATCAGATTTAGATAACAATAATTACCCAACAGAATTTATAAACAAAGAAATTAGGAATACTATCAAAAACTAAACCAAAAAATAAATGCGAGAAATTTTATTTAGGTGAAATATCTAGAACATTGAAATTCCGAATAAATGACGGTTTTACAATAGTGGTATAAACTAAGAGTAAGCCTACTCTCGGTATAAGATGTATTATAGCGTTTTACAAAGTAGGTAAAAGTTTAACCATGGAATAGGATACCTACTCGGAAAGTCTAGAATAAGCTATACCGTCGCCGAACAGACAGATATGTCGGTTACTCTGGGTTACTCTATGAATAACCTAAAAAAATGACATAAACGCAGGTTGTTTACAGTTTAACATTTGGATTTGGAGGCATGAACTTTTATTTTTATTTGTAGTGAATATACCTATAAATTATGACTGTTAAAAGCAAAAAACAAACGCGTCTAGCTAGTAGATATTTCTTCTCCGATTTGCTCTTTCTAACCTAAATCTGGCCACAAACTCATCGTCATCTAAGGTTTCGATGTAATTGATCCTACAATAACGAATTATTGAAAAATTGATAATTTAGAAAGAATTTTAGTAGTTATCTTTCACGTATAGTTTTTGGTTTCTTTCATAGCGGAACCATATCTTCTTCATCGGAAGATTTAAATATTGGAAGATCATATAAATTCATTTTAAAATAATAAATAGACTCTCTTACGGCAGCAAAAGTTATCAATAATAAGAAATCGGCTGAAATCCAATAACAACACTTTTCGTTAAGTTTTAAGGTTAACGAAGAAAAACATCACATTTGACAGGACTGACTATGAACTACTTTCACGTTACTCCAAGATTTGCTATACCGGTGTAAAAAAAGCATCGTAAAACCAACTAGTTTTATACTAGGTATAAATTCTGGTATAACTTTATTCCTAGAATAACTATACTGTTATTTATACCTAGTATAAATCTCTCTTGTAAAACCGGCCCTAAAGATAGGAAGTTCTTCAAGGCAGGTATATGCAAAACATGCTTGGGAAGTGGGGCATCATATCACAAAAAAAGTAACACCAACAATTCTGAAATTAGCAAAGAAAGCCCTACCCCAATAAAACCGTTCCTTTAGTTTACTATACCTTATTTTTAAACTAAGAGGCGCGAACATTTAGAGCTTAATCGTAATTTTTTTATTTTTCTTATTTGTTTGTTTACTACTAGTAGGTATTTCCTTTGTAATGTATTTTTTTTGGGGCACAATAGGAGCCAGCTCCTCTGCCCTCATCAATATGTAATAATAATAATTTAAGTTGCCATTTCTGCAGCCTGGTGGCTGACCAAACTGCCGCTCATTTCACATGCAAACAACTGACAACGATATTATCAGTTTTGTGTTAATATGAAAATTACTTCAATCTGTATTAGTTGGACCTGTTTTACGTTTGTTGTTTTATTTTTAACTAAGTATTATATTCCAACCAAATTGATATGTTTATATAAAATGTTTCGATCATCAGGATGGTATGGCGTATGGTGATGAATATTTCGCTGAATTGGATTACATAGAAACTGTCGAGAAGTATAAGGAAGATTATGAAGCAGACGTAGTGGAGGATGAAGAAGAACAAAGATATAAACGAAGAAAAACGCCTCCGGAAGATGAAGATGAGGAAGAATCTTTTACCAGAATCGCTAGTGCTAAATATAAAAGATACAACTATTCTGAAGATAATGATTTTACTCCTAGTCATCCAGATAGATTAACACCCAAGTCGGCAGAACATAGTATCAGGTATTCATTTTATATTTATTGATAAAATTTTAATATTTTTTTTCGGTATTGCATCTTACTTTTACTCTAATAATACAAAATTATAAAAAAAAATCATGTAAGTAAAATTAAGAAAATGTTTTATGTGTACAGATGTGTAAAATTCACAACAAATTGCATATATTTACTATATATAAAAGTACATCTCTTTTTTTCAGGACGAGGCTTAGAAAACGGCATGAAGGAGATTCAAAATCGGAAGCAGAAGCAAAACCAAAAAAAGAAGAAGGTAAATCTGAAACGAAGCAAGAAACTCTAATAAAAATAAAACAAGAGATTGTAGAACCTCGAACCGATTTAAAAGCAGCCTTAGAAGGATTGTCTGCAAATATTGAAACTGTTACTATTAGTGATGAAGAAGATGGTAAGTTTCAGCATAATAATAAATTGGAATGTATTGACAAATTGGCGAAAAAATTAATAACTCATCAATTTTTTAATAATTAATAATTATAGACCGGTGACACATTTAGACTTCATTATTTCGAATGAATGTCGTTTTGACCATCGAGTTTAACGCGCAAAAGAAGTCGAATAAGGCTATTCCCAAAGATCCAAGCTGAATAATCGACGCTACAGTGGACATTGGCAATTTCGGAATTTTTACGAAACTGGATCAATTAAATTATGGATGCCGTGTCCTTTGGATTCATTAATTGGGTACTACTTTATCATCCGAAAACACCATGACATACAAATCTGAATGATACTATGGGTTGATAAGCGAGGGTTAAAAATTTATAAAGAAGTGGAGAAAAATCAATTAAATATATATGCCGAGGAGGGTTTAGATTTTGTTATCATAGTAGATGTTGAAAACATTAGTGCCATACTAGAAAAAATAAAGAATCAACCGTACGGTACAAAAACTTTTTGTATACATTTCATTACCGTTAATTTCTGATTATTTTATTGCAGAGGGTAGAGAAGTATTAAGTTTTAATCCCAAAGCAAGTGGTCTCGACGAAAAAGGACCTACTTATATATCTGTGAGAGAGTTGTTTGGAGAAGATGAATCGGTATATGTAATGGATGCCAAAAATGCCGGAAACATTGGACGATTTTTAAATGTAAGTTCTTGATTTTCTATAAATAATTTAAAGCTGCAAACATACAGTGGTATATTTGAAATAATCAAATTTAATAGGAAAATTAAATGTCTCAGAACACCCCTTACATTACTATCAGTTTTCTTTTAAATTAATAAAAAGCCTATAGAGAAGTATGTTACCCCAATTCGCATAAACTAGGTAATAAACCAATCAAATATTAAATTTACCTTAATTATTCTTGAAATATATTACATGCTTTCATTTAAAATCACTTCTTTCAAGTTTTTACAAGCTTAAATCTGTTATAACTTGTGAATATTTACAGATCTCCATCGACTCCATTTCCCAACCAACCAATTTTTTTTGTTTCAGCATTCCTGTTCGCCTAATGTATTCGTCCAAAACGTGTTCGTCGATACGCATGATCCCCGCTACCCGTGGGTATCATTCTTTTCATCTCAATTCATAAGAGCTGGAACAGAACTTACTTGGAATTATAATTATGATATTGGAAGTGTACCTGGTAGAGTTTTATACTGCCATTGCGCTTCTTTAGAATGTAAAGGTCGATTGTTATAAGTTATTATGTATTATTGAAAATTGGGACCCCATAATCTCAGTTTGTTCGAACCGAGTAGCAATGGCTGTATAGCCATTCTTACAAATAGGGTTCTTTATTGTGGTTTTTCCTAAACACAATTGAGGAAGAAAGAATGTTGACAAGGGCTTGTATAAACTTTTTTAAAATCTCACTTGGTGAAGTTTTTTCGTATTTTCTTTTCCGTTGTACCTTGTCCTAAGCTATAGAACCCTTCTGCAACTATTTTACTTCATCTTGTCATTATCATATATGATAAACTCGTTGAGCATTTGCTTCATGAAACCCATCCTCGCTGTATATCCGTCATCTTCATATTTCACAATTTCTACTATTCTTTTTTTACTTAATTTTTGGTTTTTCCTTATTTTACATGATCAACAACTTTAAATTTATTTGTTTATTCGAGGATTTTCTCTAGATTTATGTCTATAAATCTTTCATTATTGAACTTTGACGTTGCTTGCAATCTTTATAATCTATTTTAGGTAAATAACAACCCCCCAAAGACGTCTACCTTTGATTTTTAACCGCGGTAATTACATTGCTTTCGAAAGGTGTAAATACCGCGGTTTTAGTTGTCAATTTTCATTTCTTTTTTGTAAATGTTGTATCTAGTTATCACCTGGTTATTCACCTAAATGTTAGGATGATATTATACCTTGTTTTTAAACTAGGAGGAGCATTTTAAGAAACCTCAATCAAACCATTAAAAGTTTCAAGTGTATTCCGGAATGGTCGTGTTAAGACTAATTGAAAATAATGTGACTTACTTATTGTATTGCTCGCAGTTGTCGTGTCCAATGACGGATCAAGCCAAGTATATAATTCGAATTATAATTGGGCTAAAGTGGTAACCAAATTTCACATTACTGTGAACATAATGTTAGATTATAATATTAAGTAATTCATGTTGAATTTGAAGATAAATAAGTATGTAGAAAATGATACTGTGTGTTTAAATTATTCTCTATTCACATTTGAACACGAACTAAAAGTCAAAAGAGGTTTTGATATTGAAAAATACCATAGTACTGTACTGTAATGTAAGCAAAACCTATAGAAGTATTTACAAAAACAAGATTTTATTTGGAAACTTATATTATTAACAACAAAAAACAAGCATGGATTTTGTTTATCAAACTGAATAAGTATTCAAAATAGCGCTGAGCTTGGTTGGAATATAATTTATTTACAAATATAACAAAAGAGTTGTGTGAAACGGGAGCCAATCTGATGTGTCACTAGGCTGCAGAAATGCCAACTTAAATTAAAATTGCTCCTCTTAGTTTTAAGACAAGGTTATTCAAAGTTATTTAGGCTGGTTTCGATGGTAACATTTCTTGATTCATAAAGGGCTAAAACCAAGGTCCAAAAAATTAACCGCGGTTTAAACGATTGTGTTCACTAAAATCACTTTATGTGCCTATTATATTCTTGTGTTGCAAACGATTTTGCTCCAATGTCCTCGCTGTTTCAAATAGATCAAAACAAGCCCTTAACAAAAAAATCCTGAATGCAACTAGTTATTATTAAAGGACCTCACACTTTTCAAGTGCGAAGCCGGTACCGGTCAAAATGAATGAAATTTTGGTATTTTGTACGACCTGGCATGGCAACCAATATTTCTCATGGGCAGAACTACCGAAAACCCCAAATTACATCAATTTTGAATTCTTAATGTATAAAGGATATTGTCACACACCTCAAGAAGGAAAAGTATAAAAAAATAACCAAAGTTTTTGATTACTCACGGTGTTCCAAAAATATATGATTAATCAAACATTTTCATAGAACACCTACATGTTTTTTATATATCAAATTTCAGGTTTAACTTATGTCTTGTAGATCAATAATTAGATCTTGGTCATCTTGTTCGTTTCTTTGAGTTGCATCTAAAATGTAGTTTAAGATCTACGACTAGGCTATTCAATTCTTTGCTAGTACCTAACAACCAAGAAACCATAACACACTTGCTACTTAAGACAATATCCTATGGTTGTGGCACACTGACATGCAGTTTTGCGCCATCTATGAGGAAATAGCTAAAGCAGTATTCTGCAACAGATAGACGCTTGAAATATTCACAGAATATTGAGTTATATTATTAATGATAATGGTACAACCCTTCGTGCGCTAGTCCGACTCGTACTTGGCCGGATATTATTTATTTCAAAGAAATGGTTATTTATTAATATTGCAATAATTAAGTGAAATCACTTCAGCAGAGAACAAACACCCTCAGTAACATTAGATAAAAATTCTTAATTGACAAAAAACGATGCTTTTAGATATCCACGCCGGCCACGGATATTTTCGACATAAAATAAATAGCCTATTAAAATATTTGATTTGTCGTTATATTTTTGGATCACCATGTACAATTAAAAATATATTAGAAGGCGTATTTTCTTTTTGTTCACAACTTTTTTAATTAATTATACTCTTCTTTCCTTGACGGATCCTGAGGTGTGTGACCACATCTTTCATACTTTAGGAGGTTAGAATTGACTTCATTTGGGCAAAGATTACAGAATAAAATATAAGATGTTTCACTCGTTCGAATTTATCGCGTAAAGCACCGATGCCGCTGGTGACTGTCTGGTGACTTGGATGGTACAGTACGTCGCTACGTCCTTACTTGCATTTAATTTGGCATATTATACGGGACGTAGCCCGTCGAGCGCTGTTATTTAATATTTTTCTCTTTAATAGCAAAGCTTAAACACTAAATATTTGGTAATATTTGCTTATACAAAATTACGGATTTATTTTTATAAATAGGATATTATATTTTAGAACGGTGTGTATAATTGGTTGCTCGTGTTTTATATTTATGTATAGATTTTTTAAATTTATTAATCAATTGTTGAAATGAGCAAAAAATGATATTAATATTTTTCTCTTTAATAGGAAAGCTTAAACACTAAATATTTTGTAATATTTGCTAATATAAAATTACAGATTTATTTTTATAATAAGGATATATAAACAAGTACATTGAGCAAGAAAACACAAAAAATTAATAGACTAATGAGAAAAATATAAAGCATACAGTTGGGCTTGTTCGCATTTTTTTGGAAATCTTAACTGATGTGTACTGAAATCACGTTACTTGAAAGATTTGAAAGACAATAGATTAAATTTAACACATAAACCAAACTCCAAACTTAGTAATTTACAACATTTATAAAAATTTTTAAGTCCTGCAGCTGCTTCTCTTTTTACTGTTTTAAACTTGTCAATCCAAAAAAATACGAGTTATTCAAAATTCAAGATTTAGTGGCCCCATTATTCTGGTGGCTAATGAGTATATTTAATTTAATTTGTGATAAATATCTGATAGATTATCAATAAGTATCACAAAATTACCAAGATGCTGGATAAAAACTATGAATTGATTCATTTTAAAAATTCAAGTTTATTTTTTACTTACCTTTTCAAATTCATATCCCGAACATTTTTCGAAATTATTAACATTTAAAAATAAACCTTTGTGATAAAGAATCCTATTAATTTAAATATATATTTCTCTAATTACCCATGTATTGCTTAAAATAAAATAAGCTCTTCGAACTGTTCTGGTATCTACCGGTCTCGATATTGACAACAAAAGCGAATCGTAAACATAATTTATGAGAGCGGCGTCCGTTTGGGACAGCAACTTGAATCAAACCGCCCTAGAGTGAAACTTGTCAAACACGGGCAAGACAATTCTCCGAAACATCTATAATGAAATTTGGCTAGGCAGAACGAAGATTCCCGACGACTGGTACATCTACATCATATGTCCGATTTTAAAACCAGGAAAATCACCAAAGAATTGGGATTCGTACCGTCCAATCGGTTTAGCATCATGTATCCTCAAAACTTACGAGAGACTTATTAAAAATCGGCTGGAATTTTGGTTAGAAAAGAACAACCTATTGCCTAAAACTCAGTTTGGCTTCAGGAAAGGTAAATCCACGCAGGAGAGCCTCGGCCACTTATTAATAGACCTCTACTCATCCTTCACGTATCAGAAATCAGTTGGTTCATTATTCTTAGATATAAAAGGGGCATATGATAATGTAAATCTACACATACTGTACCGAAAAATGTTAGAATTAGGTATACCTGAAGTTATAACATGGAACATCCTTAACTTATACACTAACAGAGAAATATACGTTAAAATAAACGGAGAAAAATCCAAACCCCGGTACACTTCCTTGGGACTTCCACAAGGTAGCATCTTGAGTCCTTTATTGTACATATTGCACACTTCCGACCTAGATCAACAACTCCCTCCGCACATACGAATCTTACAGTATGCCGATGATGTCGCAATATATGTAGAAAATGAATCAATTGACACTTGTAACCATTTCCTTAAAGATGCATTTACTAAACTTGTAAAATGGGCAGCGAACAATAATTTGACAATATCGGAAAGCAAATCAGCCATTGTGACATTCACCAGGAAACGCTATCACCCCCCAGATTATATTCAATTTGACAATTTTAAAATTCCTCATAAAACTACAATTAAATTTCTTGGTGTACTATTAGATTCTAAATTAACTTGGAAAGATCATATAAACTACGTATTGCGAAGAACGGAGAATGCAATGAATATCATCAAGACTGTAAGCGTCAGTAACTGGGGAGCCGATCCAAATGTCTCAATATTATTATATAGAAACTTGATAAGATCGATCTTAGATTATGGATCAATATTTTATGGCTCGGCATCTAATTCCTTACTTCAAAAAATCGAACAGATAAAAAATAAAGCACTCAGACTGAGTATCGGATACCTTCGCAGCACACCAATATTGGTTATGGAAACAGAGCTTAATGAACCTCCACTTTCACTACGCAGAGAATTTTTAGGTGAAAAATATACAGTTAATCTGGCGGTAAGAGGTAATTCGTTACTAGATAAAATTGTACAGTTAACCACCATGTCCTTAACTCATCATTACTGGGACAAAAAGAAAGCTCCTCTATTAGTGGAAAGTTTTATCAATTTCTCAAATAGCTTTAATGATATTCACCAGATGGAACAAACGAAATATCAAAAGTTAAATTATGAAGATGTTTTAACTCCCTTTAAATGCCATCTAAGTAAAACTTATGCAACAGACTTTATGACTAGAGTAGATCACCTTCATCATGTACAAAACCATTGGATAAATTACCAGAAATTATATACAGATGGTTCAAAAATGAATGGTAAAGTGGGATATGCTATATACTACCCTCAAAAAAACATAACAATAAATAACAGACTACCTGATAATATGACAATCTTTACAGCCGAACTTATAGCAGTTAAAGAAGCCTTTGAAATATGTATCAAACAACAAGAAATAAACTACATTATATTTACAGACTGCCAAAGCATTATACAAAAATTGAAATCTAATACACACAATAGTAGAGAAAACAACATCTTCAGCGAAATCACTTCATTAAACAGCGAAGCAGTAAAAGCAGGGAAAAACATAATTTTGTGCTGGATAAAAGCCCATATCGGTATCAAAAACAATGAAATAGTGGACGATTTGGCAAAAAAGGCTACAGAGAAGGATCAAGTTGTACAAAAATATCAACTTCCAAAGGGTGACATACTATCCATAATGAAATCACTCAAACGGACGAAATGGCAAGAACTTTATAACATTTCAGACAAAGGCAAATATTATAAAAATATTCAACCCACATTACCCCATAATCCATGGTTTAATCAACTGCATAATAGAGGTTTCATCAGAACTCTATGCAGGATGAGAAGTAATCACGCCATGACTCCAGTGTATTCAAGAAAAATAGGTCTGGTAAATAATGATGAATGTATATGCGGTGAGGTAGCTGATCTACAACATATGCTCTTAGAATGCCCGCTTAACTATATTAACATAACAAATTTCTACACCAAACTAATTCAATATAATGTTTCACTTCCTACCAACTTATTGCTACTTTTGGAGTCCAAGAATATAGATGTATATAAGATTTTGTATAGCCATATAAACTGTATCAATATAAAGGTCTGACAAAAAAAAAATATATATAACAACAAAATGAAAAAAAAACATGTATAATAATAATAATAAAGTTAAAAAAATAAATAAATAATAAATAAAAGAAAAAAACAGCAAAAAAAAATATCTATGAAAAAAAAAAAGAAGAAAAAAAAAAACGAGCCAAAAGTTGATAATTATGAAAGAACTAACCACTGAGAGAGAAAAATGTAATCTAATCAAAATACAATGTAATTACTAACCCTAATTCTGTCAGGAGAGAACTTATAACAAATTGACTGGCCAGTTGGTTGTGAAAACCAGTGCCAATAAGACTTAATCACACACACACACACAGAGTGAAACATCTTATATTTTATTCTGTAATCTTTGATTTGGGGTTTTCGGTAGTTCTGCCCATGAGAACTTTAGTTCGTCATGCCAGGACGTACAAGATACCAAAACTCACTTAACTTTGACCGGCACCGGATTCGCACTTAAAAGTGCGTAAATTATTAATCGTCCATATATTTTTTCAATAATCACCAATTGAACACATTTAAATACTTTGTGAATATACAGGATGTTTCAAAAAAGGTGGCCACTTACTCAATACACGAGAAAATATATACCTATTTTTTAAGATTATCTATCTTAGGCGAATTACAATCAAATACCAAATGCATTTAGTCAATATGGTAACTCTGCTCTCAAGCTATGTAACTGCGGATTTAGTTAGCAATTTGTTTTTGTGAATTTTGTATATCTTGGTTATTCTCTTAAATGTTAGGATGTTATTAGCATTTATTCAGGCGGGTTATGGTAATGACATTTCTTGGATGATAAAAGGCTAAAACCAATGTCGAAAAAATATTAACTATGGTATAAACCGTGTTCGCATAAAATCGGTTAATGTTTTGGATGCCTGCACATCAGAGCGGCAGGTGCCGAGTAATTTTAAACATATTTTTTTGAGGTCCACATAAAACTAACTGCTCGATACGAACTGTGAATTGCTCCCACTATGAGAGTAAAAGCAAATTTATAAGATGTATCAGTTTCTGAAGCACAATCGAACATAATTTAATTACAACATTGCTAGTAGTTTCGACATGATCGTAAAAAATGTGTATTCGACTGTTTGTCAACATCTTATATCTTGAATACTACGTATGCTGCTCCTAAAATTTCTTTCAGTGTTCTACTTATCCTACCAAGGTCTTTTTATATGCAAAAAATGAATAAAAATGTTTAGTATTGTTTTTTAATTAATTGGAATTTTAATAATGCCGTGAGTTGTGTATTGATTGAAACAATAAATAATTGAAGAATATTTCACAAAATTGTATTGACTAGGCTTCTAGCCTCTAGAATTTAATAATAAAAGTTTATAAATCCCTCATTGTACAGTAAACAGTAACCGATCAGTAATCGGTAAAATTTAGATACTGAAATATAAATTAAACGATATGACTCCATTATCGCTTGCCTCCTATTGATGGTACGATATTTAAATACCATTTGAGAAATAGCTCTCCGCAAACTTGTAAGCTACAAACAATTCCCGTTTCGTCTTTACACATATGTGTGCCATTGCGAAGGCCTGGTCAGGCTGTTTTCGACGATAAGGGAAGAAAAACCACAACCTTCCCAATATAATGGTGGATTTGAGGTTTGGCATTCAAAATCTAGTAATGAGACCGGGTTTAGACAAGGAACTCTAGAAAAACAGAATAGCACATTCAATAGATCTACAAAGTTCGTATTGGAATGGCTTTTAAAAGCACATAAGCCCCATATTTATCTAGTTAGAATGTATATTGGAGTGACATTCACTAAGACCTAATACATCTATTGTGTCCCTTAATTCTACTTAGTTCCTGCGGAAAGTCTCTGAGACTAGTATCTCCTTTAGTCCTATTTCCTGGAGGAATTTTAGGATATCTGCAGGCTTTAACTTGGGTAAATGTTCCTCTTCTATCCAATAATCTCCTAATTGTTAAGCACTAGGATTCTGAATTGATGTGCAATTTGCAAGTATGTGGATGTAGGTTTCTTCTTCCAAATTTTCAGCTGCCCTGTTGAAACTTTTAGTGCAGTTTTACTCTGACATATTTGTTCGCAACAGGTTGTAGTCATCTAGCAGAATCTTTGATTGTCCAAGCCCTACTATATATTTCAGATCTTTTCTTTCTTTTTTCAAAATAACATTAGACCTGATACCGCAAGCAAAAGGGTGTTTCAGTCCCCTTCTTTGCTAGTTCATCTGCTATTTCATTTCCTTCAATTCCAGTTTGTCCTCTAAATCACATCTTGGAACTGATTCCCAAGAGCTACTTGACTATCCGGCAATATGATAATTCTTTGCCTTCTATATCCCAGGTTTTTTGATTTCCAAGAAGTAAGGAGTTGGTTTGTTTTAATGATTTCCCTCTCTACTAGTCTGTATCTTGCTCTTTCTCTGCTCTGGCTGCCGTTTGGCATGTTCTCATTACTCCTGTAATGCATATACAGGCTAGTCTTTAAATTTCGGAGAGGCTTTCTCTCGTCGTCAATGGACTATTTCTACAACTCTACGCTATGGCTTCATAAGTGATAATAAAATTGATCTCACTATGGCAGTGTACATCTAGATCAGAATTTTTGGTTACAGCACCAATCTTCTTTTCGTGTTTGTTTTACAGGAATTTTCTAACTAGAGTGAAACCTAAATACTTGGCTTCTTGTCTCCATTCAACCTCCCGAGAACACTTTAGCGTCTTCGCTCCGAATCCTGATTGTCAAAGACTGTCTGTGAACAAACCTTATGTCTTTATGAATATGACGTCTGAGATGGAAGTAAAAATGAATCTGGATTTGTTGCTTTCGGGTAATTTGTGGTTTATGGTAGTTAGTTATTTATTTTAAAAATCATTATCTGGGTTATCAGCGAATAAAAAATTTCAACATGGCTGTTTTATAAGGCAAACAGTTATACTTCGACAGCAGAAATAAGGGGTTCGAGGCTATCTTGGAAATATAAAAAGTGGTACTAGCGGTGAGAACAATTTATTTAATACTTCGGAAATAATTGAAGCTATGTTACAATTTAATGTTTTTTACAGGAAACTAAATTTACTAAATAGTAATTTTATATATACATTTGAAATAAAATAAATATTTATCACACACACTTACATGAAGACAATTATTAATTAATAATATTGATCTGAATCGACTATATCATAATAAATCGCACCTTTCTCCAAATAAAAGATATAGAGTAAAAAGTGTTGCTATTTTGTATTGTTTTCAAGTTCCTTTCACCATATTAAGGAATAATTTTGTAAAAAATGCGTTATTTTACTAAGTTGAATTTCAGTCTTCAAAACAAAATGTAAAAAGTACCTAAAACTAATCTTCTTTATCGAATACTTTCCGTTTAACCGGCCTTTTTTCAGGTAAAGGCCGCTCTAAATCGTAAAGATGCTCTCGGTGGTGCATATCACTAGCATACGACTGAAAATTCAAACAAATCCATATTAGTACGTACATTACAATTAAAAAATAAGGTTTAGTATTGATGATTTATGCAAGTTAACTTATTTATAAACGACTACACTTTTATTCATGTTTCGAAATAAATCAATTCCTAATTTATCGACAACAGGACGAAACCCGACTTGTGGAAAAAGAGACTCTAACGAGCATTCTGTATAGACAGATGCTACATATAAAAATTTAACAGGGTGAATTCCAGTTAGAATAGTACCAAAAAGGGAGGGCTAGGTTAGAACAAAAATAGAGTCGGAATAAAAGAGAAGAAATAGAAGAAAAAAATGTTTAGTCATTTTGTGATTGAAAGATAATAAGCTGAGCAGAATAGGACATTTTAATGATTTTGATATAAATACTTTCCTTGCAGTCCTGTGAAATGATAAGCAATATAAGCATGTACATATTATGAAATGATAAGCTTACCTATAATGAAGTGAAAATGAATAAGAAGACAAAAATTGGGAAGTCGCAAAACATAACATTGAACAAATTAACCAATTACATCAAAAATCATTAAAATTATGCATTTACTACTGAGTAAATCAAATACAAACCAGAATTTTAAGTATTGTTACAGTTTCCTGTAAATTTGTCTAATTTAGTAAAGCGTGTTACCAACAGTAAACACACACATTTTCATTAACTTAATATTATTTATTTTCAATTAGATTTATTTCTTTTCAGAAAAGTTGAACAACAAAGAACTTAATTTTAGATGTTGCAGAAAGTTGTTTTTTGTTGATTTAAAAATTTTCTAAAAGGCAATAGGCACGATGACAGTCACTGAGATTCACTAAAATGTTAATTTGATATAATTATATAAGATACAGAGATTCTAAAGAAATCACTTATTTTTATTTTACATGGATGATAACATTTATTTTAGTGAAAATATCAGCACAAAATTCAACCATCCGCCATCTTAACTCAATCACCAATCAGAAGAGAGTGACGTCGTACTTTCGCAAATGATCCGAACATCTGTTTTGAATTAAATTGTGGAACCGTACACCATCGATACACATTAGGATTCATCTCTATGATAACTAATCGCACAAAATTATTCAAATTTTGTTTATGTGTCAAAATAAAATTTTAGCCTGCAAGCTGTCAAGTGTTTGACTTTGACACAGATCATACGTAACCTATCGCCACAGATCACCTATAAAAAGTTTTTACGAATTAATGATGTCATAGACAGACGCCTATACTATTCTAGCGTTTTGGCGCATAATTTGAAATGCGTTTTTAAAAGTTGAATTTTTCCTTTAAATTTTTTTTTTCTCACAGAAATAACATTTATTGTAGATAAAGTATATACGTGAGTCATCCTGCCTATTGATGAGTGTAATGTCAAAACAACCGATTATGTTCAAATTTTGTCTGGAAAATATGGAAATTTTGATGGAGAATTTTTGGTCGTGTCATACAGCAAATTTTAAAATTTTAGTGGTAAATTTCGTCCTAATTATTTGATGTGTAATACGGCTCTTAGTAAGATGCTCTTCCCCTTTTCCAAATAACAGTGTAAAAAAGAGATTGTTTCTAATAAATGTATAGAAAAAACCATATTTATTACGATTTGTCTTATTTTGTGCAACAAAATTTTTTTTCTCTTGTTGTGTAAAACCTTAGCCGCAGCGAAGTGGCACATTCTTCTGAAAACTATGTCTACTGAAAATTTATAAATAATTTTTCATCTTAAAAAAGCTATATCTACGTATTACTACATAAAAAATGTCAACTCCCATGCTTAAAAAAATGGTTTATATTCGATTCACTCTTTGACAACATTTTTAAAATACAATGTTCTTTATTTAAAATGAAAATTATTGACATGTAAGCAGAATTTTATTTTAATATATTGAAATTATTTCCTAGGCAGTAGTAAATAAAAAGTTCAAAATTTCAAAATAAGCTTCTTACTAAATGCCTAGAAATAATTTTCAATAAAAATTCACAATACGATTAAAAATAGATATTTCTACTAAAAAAAAAAAACTCACGTGTACAGCAACAAAAAATGTAAATAAAAATTTTAATATAAATTTGATTATAATTACTTAGGGGGTTGTGAGGGGTGATTCGTCTTCGCCGGCAGTGATTTCAGAGCAACTACTCACCAGTTTCGGCAGAATTCGCCTTGGTATGGTTTCATTTATACCATAAATACTATCTTGTTGAAGATGGGACTTGGACTCGTCTTCAAACAAAACCTAAAATAACACCGACAAGTAAGTACAAATACACAAGATCATTTCGTTGTTAGATTTATCAGTGATTCAAGGAATTTAACTTTACTAGCTATTCAAATTTGGTCGATATAGTGATAAAGTGTCGCCCAGCCCCAAGCATATTGGAAACAATTTTATAAAAACACAGAGCGTGCGAATGAATGGTATTAGGTACATTGTGCTCCCTTCTATACACGTTGAAGTACACACCATAATCCTATTCCACTTAAGAAGTATAGTATATGTTTCAAGGAGAGGATTTCTTTCTTTTCTACTTCAGGTTTGCCCAGGTAATCAGTGGTCCGTCAGAAGGAAGCAACATTAATTTGAGACCTTTAGCTTCATGTACATGTACTGAGTTTACAATTTACTGTGAAAAAACTACTAGGGATTCTTAGTTAGTTTTTGCTAAAGCTTGACAGTCAGTTAAAGTCCCTGAGATATATTTCATAATGGTTCAGGTCCTACAAAGGGAGTGGTGCTGTCTCTCAGCAAAGAGACTGAATTGTTTTCTTCTAGTTCGTTAAGTTTCACTAGACAGTCAAGTTTCATAATTTTATTCACATATATTTACAATTTTTATTAAATATAACGACTTGCTACCTGTTAGTATTTTTAGTATTTTTAAAAATGAAGTTTCCACAAAGCCGTTAGGATATTTTATATAAATAATTATTTACCAATATTTTACTAGATACATACTAACCTTACTTACATACATTCTATTGTAATACTCATATTTTACTAATGTTTTAAAAGGATGGAGACAAAAAAATAACTGTAGAAAATGTGTTAAAATATAATGCATGTCAGTAAGACATAAAATGGGGCTCAAAACCGGGCGAAAACCCACCTGGGTGCTTATTCTCAACCAAGAGATATGAGCGTTCCTACGAGAAAATCCGCCATACTTTGTATTCGTTTACACGGTTCGATTTTGCATTTGACAAATCATTCGAGTTTTGCAGAATAGAACCGTTCGCTTCGATTGTTCATGATTTTTAGATCTTTACGTCAGGTTATGTTTGAACGACCAGGGGTCGCGACGCAAAAGATCTGACCGTTACGCGTTACGATACGTTATGTTACGTTGCTTCGTTATGTGCCTTGGTTTCGTGCTTGTGCTCTCTCCTTAGTCTCTCACTCGTTTACAAAGCAGCGATACATATGCTCCGGCCGGGATTCGAACCCGGGCCGCCCGCGTGGAATGCGAGCATTCTACCACTGAACCACCGATGCTATATTAAAATTCTATGCAAAGCTGGTATTCGCAGTGCTGGTGATCTACTTGAGTTTGTTCGGATAAATTTTTTTTCCATAATTTTTTTTGCGCGATTAAGGGGTCTAGCACATTTACTTTTCGAAATACAGGGTGTTGAAATTTTGGAAACTTGAATGTATGTATAACTTTAAATTGAAAATTTAACAATTCAATTTTATGTTTCCACTAATTTTGTGGTAAACGTACAATTTTTGAATGTTCAATTTGTATAATGCTACGGTTTCCTTTTTTAAATATACGATCCTGTTATAAGTAGATGTTGCTAGTCGGACTCCCTCATGAAGGGTACCGTACCATTATCTATAATAATGAATATTCTGCTAAATAATTCAAACGTCTACCTGTTGTCGTTATTAATATCAAGCAGAATAATTATTTAAAAATAAAATTAACGATAAAAAAAAACATCTTCACGGGGAATCGAACCCGGGTCTACCGCGTGAGAGTCTGGTTTGCTTACTACTCGGCCACCGAGGCTCTGCAAATTGTTTATCTATAACGTCAAATGCATTACATACTTTTTGCTTGAAAGGAACTAAAGTTCCTAACGTGTGTCCCGCGACACGTTCTACCTTTTTATGTGCGTTATTTGCTGTTGACGACATTCTCTTATAGGATACGGGCAGAATTACTCAACTTTGTTTTTGCCTGGATACATTCCCTCAGAATAAGAATAGTGTCTTTTTTTTTTGAGCTCATTCGTGTAAAGTTTTTGAAGCTTATAGGATCTACCAACAAAAGTTCACTACAAACTAAATTCGAGATACCACGTTCTCTTCGACGTAATAACCATTTTCTACACCAAAACTTTCTAATTACTTAATTTCTTTTTGTCATTTTGCAGTTGTAAAAATAACAAAAGATTGAAAGTTGCTAGTGCAGCAGTTTCTGTGTTTCTCAGGCATTTTAATTATGTCCACAGTTGACGTTTTCCAAGTCAAATCGAAAATCAGACAAATGTAAACTATAATATTTGAAAGGTCCAAGTTCAACTCTGATGATGTAAAATCAAATGTAAAATCGTTATTTTACTGGCGTATGACATTTGAGCCCAAATCCAAATTTGAACAAATCCGAATACTTGAAAAAATAGGGAACGGGAACAGAAAAATTTATAAATCCAGTTTTAGACAGATCCAATAAATTTGCTTACCAAAAAAATGTAATTTTCGACGTTTCCCATGTAATCAGCGTCATAAGATTTCCCGTCTATCCATCTAATTTGCAATCTTTGACCTACAACCGGAACGGGCATAGTTTCAAAGCCAACAACATCACTCAATCTTATGTCTTTGGAAAAACTTTGATCTATTGGGAAGAAAACGCACAAATTTGGCTCGGACCTAATCTCTATGACTTTTGCGTGGTAGAACCTTCCATTTTTATGTTTTGCCCAAACCGTTTCATCGAGTTTTATTGGCTTATTCTGAAACATGAAAATATTACAATTTTATAGATAAACTGATATATTGAAATATAAATAATATATAAAATTCACAATTAAAAAAAAAATATAATACTAATACAACTAGCGGACTCGACAGACGTTGTCCTGTGCCAACTTCTTGTCATATACTAATTTTGACAATTTTTTATTTTGATTAAAAAATTTCACATTTTTACATATTTTTATAGCATCGTTAATTTTTTTAAAGAAGGAATATATTTCTACTTTCCTGAATTTCTTTCCAATTTCTCGGGCAGACAAATTTGTTTTTATGAATTTGAATCATTTTTTTCAATGACCTTACCACAAAACTCCTATTCAAAATGTCAACTAAATCGGACCAACCGTTCAAACTTATTCAGTATATTATAGTCTCACGTGACATTACCTTTAGAGATGACATCTGGTAAAAGTCTCGATGAACCACAATTGAAATATGGAGTAAGTAGGAAATTCATAAAATGAATGATTTCGTTTCAGACCGTTTGGACAAAGTAACAGTTGAATATTACTTTTTATTAAACGATTGTCCACAAATTATTATGTAAAATGTCACATGTACATTTTTTCGAAGTAAAATAATTAGGGTTGAAGTGATTCAGTAAACTGTTAATAATAGATGTATATGTGGTCTATTCTGTAATTAATCCTTTAAAATTTAGATGCCTATTAAAAATAAGTGTTTAACGGAGCTTTAAAAATTTGTTGTTGAAATGCTATTCTGCAAGTATACATTTTAGAGGACTCTTAAAAATTATATATTTTAAAGGGTTTCTTTAAAATTTCGAGTAGATTATCTGGCAACAGCGCATTTCTCATTTAATAGCTAATCTTCAATAAAAAAGAAGGGAAAGTTATTGATGATAGAAGAAAAACATAATAATATGTATTTGATGGTTAACCACAAATCACTCCACATAGATTGTTTTTGATTTCTTGCATGCAATTATTATAAGTTATACAGGGTGTTTTCGAGTGACACTTACAACGTTTGCATAATATCCCTTCTTGGAGTAAGAATTGCTATACCGGTGTAAAAAAGCATCGTAAAACCAACTAGTTTTATTCTAGGTATAAATTCTGGTATAACTTTATTCCCAGAATAACTATACCTAGTATAAATCTCGCTTGTAAAACCGGCCCTCAATATACTATATTTAGGACCACTTAAATGTTTGTAGGGCTAAAACGTCGGTAAGTAATTTACTTACCGGCGTCTGAACGGTAAGTAAATCACACCGAAATAATAACCTTACAATGTTTCTTACTTCTTGTGGTTTGCAATTAATTCTTCAGAAACATCTACATACGCCATTTTTGTTACCGTTGTTATTTAAAGGTACACTTTAACATCCCTTAAAAAATAATAGTTTTAACAGGCTATTTTAAAGGAATCCTTTAAAATTTTAAGGGAAATGTGGTTAGTGAATACCGATTTGATTTTAGCGCCTGTCAGATTTTTAACGGCCTCTAAATTTTAAAGAAAGTTACAGTTACAGAATAGGCCACATAGGGGTTATAATTTGTGTGTCTTACTTATTTTACACAATTAGTTCACATTATATTAAGAAAGTGTGAATAAATAAACTGATATTCAAAAGTTCCGCCATTGCCAAATTGTGCAGTCTGAAGGTAAGATTCAAACAATTTTATAGATATATCAGAATATCATAAGATGGACAATAAGGCAGTTAGTAGGTTAACGAATCACTATTGAATTCTACAATAGACCCTTCCAGAACAACGTCGGCCATATTGCTATGAGTCCTTATGTCATATTCTAGTTAGTTTTCATTGTTTATATTGTGTAACAACCAACTGACTAACGCCACATGCCAAAACACCCAAACTTCAACTCCAGCTGATCGTGGAAGTTAGCCCAATATGGCCTACCTATCAGTCAGCTGTTCTGAAATGATTTATAGAAATATATCTCAAGTTATCTATTCCTGTTTTAGTGTATAGCAACAGGATAAGAGCCTTAATATTGAATTGAAAATTTTGTAATAAATAACTTACTTTTGGACCAGTTTTGACATCTTTCGCTTGAAAAGTTGGTGCTGAACAATTGGAGTATTCGTCGATATGAATTGAATCAACATTAAATAGGGTCAAGCCAGACTTCAAATACTCCTGGACGTCTTGACTAAAATTATCCAATACATTTTTAGTATCCACATAACATTCCTTGGGCGTCAAAAACGCTTTTTTGTACATCAAATAACTGCTACACCCACTTTCATTAGAATCATCTTTCTTCGAAAGAATCGAATCGAAATGGTTTTTGAAATTATCGTATAAATTCCTTAGTACGTTGAACTGCATCTGATCATCTTTTCTCGGCCTTCCCTTTTTTCTTACACCTAATATAATTTCTGATAAGTACAATCTGGGTTTGGGTTTGTTTCTTTTCGCCGATCTCTTGTCAAAAAGTTTAGAAATCGACTTTAAAGCTGCTCGTTTCCTTACGCGTCTAGCTTTACGTTCGGTACCTTTAAATTTCAAGTTTTCTTTAATTTCCTCCTCGTTTTTGGAGGTTTCCTTTATATTGTTCAGTTCCTTACATCTTTCGCAATCTGATTCGCAATCACCCGAACTTGATGAAGAATCAGAAGAAGAATCATCTTCGTCATCTGATACTGTATCTTGTTCAGAATTCGAATTGCCAGACGAAGTAGCTGACTGGATTTCTATTTCATTTGCTATTTCATTCGAATTTGAAAGATCGTTGTCCGGTTGATTTTGTTCTTCATCTTCGCATTCTTTTTCATTTTTCTCGGTTGAATAATTTTCCACGCCAGCTTTTACATCAGTTTCGGTATTTGTACTATCCAAATCGTCCTCCTGGTCCTGGTCGTCGTCTAGCGCGGTTATATTGCTACTTATTTCAGGAATCGTCTCGACTATAACTTTATTATTGTTTTTTGATGGTATGGGAATACCAGTCATGGGATAAAATCTTTCATGGTTCTCATAAACAGTTTCACATCGATAGGTGGTGTAATATTTGTGATTAGTCCAAATTAAATTTGGTTTGTACTTTTTGGGAGGCGATTCTTCTTTTTCCAGCACTGGGGTTGCTGTTTTTTCGATACTCACAGAGTACATATCCAACAAACCCTTGACTGCCTCCTCTCTACGATCTAATTCAGATAGGTTTACTTTTGTCGCTACTGCTGGCGATCCCAGTTTAGGCATATCGTCGTAATCTGTAAACGGTTCTGGAGAGGTCAACTCAGGCATTTTTTGAGTTGGAACTGCTTCCAATCGGTGCATCGCTTGTAAAACTGGACCTATAAAACAAGCGTATATATTAAAAAATGTTTTCAGACACTTATGAATAGTTTGATAAAGTCTGTTCATACTTATATTGAAGTGACTACTATTTTTATAGCCCAATTTTCGTAGTTTAAAAGCTGCAAAATTTTAAATATTTACTGAATGATCATTTATTATATCAACATTTCAAATTGAATGCACTGGCAATTTTGTATGTACCATCCTTTTCATCAAGATATCTCTTCAAAAAATTATAGAGTACCAAATTGTAGCTTTTTTCATGACTGAAATTTCCCCGTGAGTAGATTTTCTGGACAGTAAATATTTGGCGAGATATAGTCGTTTAAAACCTCTATTTAGGAGCCCTTTAACTCACCCCATTTAAAAGCTAAGAGTTCTTATGAATTTAATTCACAAGGTCTTATAGCATTTGAAAAATCCTACTAAATCATTTTGAAAAAACTGTCTATCGCTAAATTTAAGGAGCTATGTTTAAAAAACCAATCAAAAATTTCTTAGCCTACTTCGGAGCGTAATAATCTACATAACCGGTATATTTGGCAGTAATACGTTACCCGTTTTGTTCTATTTATATCTATTAAATTACTCTATAAAAATTGCAATGTTATTAAGGGTTGAACATTTGCAAAATGAATTGAATACAATTTCTTTCTACTCCTAAGTTGTTAATTAAATGCCAATTTTCAGTTTCACAATGATACTCATTATAACACTGGTTTTCATTATAAAACTAAAAAATTGACTAATAGAAATCTGAATTTTCAAATACCCAAGTAGGCAGACCCAATATTCTCTGTAGAATGTTAGACAGTTTGACAAACTTTTATGACAGTTTAAATCTTTTGCGTCAGTTTTTAAAAGAAATGTTTAGCACTAGACCAAAAATACTTAATAATTTATTACTAATTTTGTATAACAGTAACATACCTATACACTTTATGCTATTGGTTCAACAATGTGATGGTAAGGAAAGGCGCCGCATAAGGTTGTTTTCGATCTGTACGTGCCGGGTTCGAGTACCGGGTAGTACTTTTTTTTAAATAAAATTTCTTCGTAGAAAAAATAGTGTATGAAACTCTCATGTAACGGTTATTACATGATAATACATAATATACTATTAGACAACAGAATTCTTGAATTAAATCACTATATTCATCTTTTTTAATAGAGAAATAGAGAAGGAATATTTAATATTGACGTCTCCTAATCGTAAAATCACAATTAAAAATATTGTCTCAGAACTAATAAACTTTATCATCAGACAGCTGACTTCATGATGACTATATAACTATACTTTGGCAAGTTTATCTGAAGCCGTGAAAGGAATGCAGTCGAAAACATTCCATATTGCCACGTTTAACTATGAAATAGTGAAAGTGCTAAATATGTAGTGATAATAATTAGAAAAGGGACTTTAAATTATTAACAATATCAACAATATGATTAAACGTTAATTCTCAATGTGCTTGTTTCCTTGGATTTCTTCTATTAACATTATTTTTTCAATTTAAGAATATTAAAAGATGATCACTTTTCCAAATTTGTTATGGGCACCCTCCCACCCTCCGAATTACATAATTGGTGATTTTTATAGGTATAGGTATAGTTGACAATTTTACAGTACTTTTTTATTAAAGAAGCTCTGTTAGTTATAC
>CAJUYI010000033.1:316815-350785 GCA_910591695.1 Galerucella pusilla
GTTTCGCCATAAACCTCCGTCCCGTTAGTCGTGATTCACCCTGTATAACCACAAATTATGAAGATTGACATTGATACGACATTTTCATAGAACATTTCCATCGTGAAAAACAATAAATCAAATTGTTGAGAAAATAGAACCTGTTCTATTTTTTTTACAATTCAACAGGGTAGACAATTTTTAATACAATTTCCAATTTTAGACTTGAATTGTTCCAAAACTTGAACCAAATATTGCACAAGAAATTGTCTAATCTAAAATGACCTTAAAACGCTAAACGTTATTAACGTATGGATTAACGTATATTTATGAAATATAATAAATTTAGTTAAAATGGTTTTTTACCTGGATTAACAACTGGTTGTCCTGATTGGCAAGATCCCTCAAGAGTTACATTAACTGGTATACTATTTACAGATTGTACTAATACAGGAGCAGTTGTCGGTGAATTGGAATCAACAGTTAATTTTTGTTGTGTGGTAGAAAACTGACTGTTGGTCGGAATCAAATTTGGAGGATTCACTTGCCCTTGATGATTAAATTGCATATGATAAGGACTTTTCACTGGCTGTTGATTTTTTATTGTATTTTGATTTACTGGAATTGTCTTCACTTGGTTTACAATATTAGAGAATGCAGAAATGGGTTCTGTCAAATTCAAAATGGATTTATTCGAGTTATTGGTGGATTGGGTCGAGTTTATAGTGGATTCTGTCGAATTTGAAGTGTGTGAAGTAGATTCATTGGAATTCCAAATTGGTCCAGTACCGTTTGAAGTTGATCCGATATTTTTACCCAGTTGGCATTGCTGGCTTGGAGAATTGTTTTTGTTTCCATTCACAAAAACGTTATTAGATGTTGGTTTATCAATGAAACTTTCCTGGGTTGTACCACTTAAAAACGTAGGATTAATTTTTGGCGTGTTATTAACTGTATAATCTTCAGTTTTTTCGACTATAACTGACGGTCCGGAGTTTGGAAGTAATTTTGTCGACGTGGAACTACTCGAAACGTTGGAAGTAACTTTAATATCTTTGGGAAGTGATGAAATAGTCTTCAAAATACTTGTCGGTTTACTGTATCTATTAGAATCGCCTTTTTTGGTGGGAGTTTTCTTAGGACTAGGTGGATTATTTTTCTTTTGTAAGAAATCTAAGAAGGCAGATTCGTATTTATGTGAAACGGGTGTAAATGGTTTTATTGTTGATGGTACTGTACTAGCATTTGTTAATGTCGGTACTATTTTTGGTATTGGTTTACTTATAGATTTTGGTTCCAATACTGTTATAATGCCTTTCGAAGTTCTTATAGTTTCAATCTTATTATTTACCACCTTAGGTATTTCTTTTGTTCTTCTAAAAGTTTTGAGAAAAGCGTTTGTTGATGTAGGAGTGTTTTTCGGTTCTTCTTTTTGTATTTCTTTTGATGATTGCGGGTTAGAAAGTTGAGATAATAGTATGGGAGTCTCATTAAGTAGTTTTTGTTCGTGTTCCTCTGCAGCTGCTCGAATAATATCATCAATTTCTTTTTTAGTTTCTGGATTCGATACATTAACTTTTTCAGTGGATTCTTCTTTGACGATATCTGTTGCTTCACTTTCTTTTTTGTGATGTTTGATGTCATTTTCGTGATGTTTACCTACAATTACAAAAGAAAAATTATTATCATTCTTCAAATGTTGGTTACGGCATAAACTTACGTTTCTTGTGTTTTTTGTGTTCGCAATTTTTATCTTTTTTCCTTTCCTTGTCTTTATGTTTATGTTTTTTTCTTTGCTTCATTAGGATTTCCGTTTCTTGCTCAAGCAAACTTTTTACTAAATCAGCTGTCTCCATTTGTTCCTTGTTGATTGGTTTAACTATCTTTCCACAAACCTAAAATAAAAAGAATGTATCAAATTCCACACGTTTTCATTAAATAGTAGTTTACCTAACAAGTGCGGAAAGTGATACTTTTCCGCACGCCATTGCAGATGGCCGAACGACGCTTTAGCGAGTTCGGCCAGCAATCGCGTGCGGAAAAGTCACTTTACGCACGTGTTAGGTACACTATTTTTTCTACTAGCATGCGAAAAATAACCCAAAAGTTAACATAAAGATACATTTCTTATTAAATGCATATTAACAAATTAATTATTATTATTTGACATTCATTTGATGAGGCTTATACCAGGGCCATTAAAAAATGATTGAAAAATAAGTTGTTTTTTTATTGAACATTATAGCAAAATTATAATAAATTTCTTAATTTTTCAGTCATTTGGTAAACTTGGATATACAAAATACATATTTTGAATATTCAAATGTCAGTATATTCCTCAAATGTCAATAAATTTACTTTCCGCACTAGTGCGGAAAAGTGACTCTTTCCGCACGCTTTTTAGTGCGGAAAAGATTCACTTTCCGCACGTTAGTAGAAAAAAAAATTATAGATGTATGTATGGTTGATTAAATACCCTGGTGTGCGTCATCGATTGCTAATGTCCTTCTAACACATTACGTAGGAAGAAATGGAAAAAAAGCAGGTCTGTGATTGATCCTAATCAAAATATCACAATAATGAACCGTTTAAATGTATTGCAAACGTTAACCCTAATCTTTGACTTAAGTATAAAAATTTGATTGGTTGATGTTTAGATTACGCACAAGCTTAACCTATCAATCGAGAGTTTAAAATACTATGAAGGCGTTACTTTCGTAGCGGCAGTGTATCTTACGTCTTTTTCTACTGTCACACTGACAGTTCTCGACAGGTCTGTACTTTGTTGTTTACGGTCATTTATTATTAATTTATGAAAAGTGAATATTAATCTTATTGCTCTATTTATTTGAATAATACAAAAATATGCATGGATACACGGAAAACATCAGTATTTTGAAAGTTCTTAAGTATTTTCAGTTAGAAAAAGAAGCTGGTAATTATTAATTGCATAGCCTTTTCGAATTTGGCTGATGATTTTATCAATCAAATTTGAGATTAGCTATTATGTCAAAATAGCAAATTAAATAAACGACATGCCAATAACTCGGATATACGACACAATCGATGACGCACACCAAGAAGGGTATTATTTTAACCATTTGTAAAAATTGGGCTAAGCATTCACTGAAACTTGAATAGACCAAACAAAAGATGAATTTTTATGACAAAAATTCTAGTAGAAAACGCACCGCCATTATGTAAGACATTATGTTGTATGAACCTGATATATTTTCGACTCGCAAATGTTTAGAAAAATTTAAAACGTATGGGCTGCAGCCTAACATAGCCGTATTATCCTTTCCATGGATATATGTTCGACCAACCAATCATCAGTAACAGCAACAAAATGCTTGTAATAGATATTTACGATATAAGTGTCGTAAAGATTCATATTACGAAATGAGATGGGAAATTTGTTTGATAACCCATTGAGTATCGTTAGATGAATTTACGATACGAATATAGTACAATATTTTACCTACTACCAATAATGTTAATTATTTATTCAAAATTAGTCAATATTCCTGAAATCAATGATATTAGAATCATGTAACAAACAAGCGTTGCGCTCATTGTTGATTTATTTTGCGAACCGTCAATTTTAACGCGTTCACTCCAGTTCGGTATAATTGTATCGACATAAGTTCCGACTATGAAAGTGTGGATTCTGATATAGAACTTGCTGCAAATAACGCAATGCAAACCCTAGTACCCGCTAAATCCCACAATAGATACGAAAAAGAATATAAGCGATTCGAAGTTCAAAAAAAGTCCGTGATATATTTATGTGCCTTGGTTGTCACTTATTCTGCAAACTACCAACTTTCTTTCCAATTCTTTCCAATTAATTTTACTTTACCGCACTAGTGCGGTAAAGTTTCTCATTACGAAAATCATATCAGCATCGTAATGTTTGATATTACATATTGGTAGTAGGTAAACAGTTTTTATTGGCTTTTGTTACAACTGTGTCGTTTGGTCCAACATAACGCATCACAAATAATAATGTATGAAACGTACCTTTTTATCTTTACTGTGACAAGGAGCATACAGTCCTGTTAATTCATCCCCTTCGTAGCCTGGTTCCCTCTTAGGTCCCCACGAAGGATCGTCCAATTTTTTTCTGCCACGACGGATTTTCTTCTGAAATTTCCGTCCTTTTTTCACATTGTAACCAGCATCGCATATCGACGCATCTTCGGCTTCTAAACAGTAATAAAAATCGTATAGTATTCTATGAAACGGAAGAATATGATCTATCTTCAAAACGAGGCAACATTTGTTCACAAACTAAATGATATAGATCCGAGTGCTGCAAGTATTATATGCTGATATTTAATTAATATTTCAAGTTTGTCCTCTGTGAATGAGCAAGCTATCAAATTACCTAAATTATATCTATTAATAATATAGTTGTAGTACTTCTTGTAAAGGTGGCAACGGAGGCCAAAGTCAGTAAATGGCCGACAGAGATAAAGGTCAAAACGTCAGTAATGTTGACTTTGTAGCCTATTTAAAACAACCCAGCATTCCAAAACCCGAAACGATTTTCGGGTTTACCGGGATTTTAGTTTTGATTTCATTTTAGTGTTCATTTGTGCAATTTGAAATGTTTGAAGTCTAAAAACCATAGTTGCCCTTCATGGGACAAAGTAAACTAATTTTTGTCATCCATAACAACTATTCTGAATGCAACTGATAGAAATAATAAGTAACTCGTTTCAAAGTCTTACAACTTTGGTGGAGTTGAGTAGTTAATCCATATTTTTTGCTCTCTCCAAACGCCACAAAATGCCAGAAACTATCAAGTCATCTCAACGATCAAAAATTGTGAAATATAGAATTTAAATTTCAACAATTCCGATCTCCAACATTTCTTTTCAATTTCAAGTTAAAGAATAGTACCGAGGAACTTTTTTATAGATAGGTAGGTAGAGAGATACATTACATACAAATATACTATGAGCCCATGGGGAAAAAAGTGTCGCCATTTGAAACAGCAGCCAACCCATTCAGAACGATAGTTTATCATGCCACCATCGGTTCCAGCACTATGGCGTACGCGTACATTTTCTTTTGTACAGAAAAGCGCAGTGGAAAACATTTCATTTTTCACCCCCTGAAACCGTGATATGAATCTGTACGCCGTTTGTTACATTTGATAGTAGAATCGTAGGAGATCGATCCAGACTCTATGACGTTCAAAAATAAACGTTCGGAAAATCTAGGAAAATTGTTGAAAACTCAAAACACAAAATACATTGATGTGTTACGAAAGTAGAAGAAATGCCGTAAATTTTCAGATGATATTTTTTGAGTACGAAAATCTTGGAAAATGAAAAATTTCCACGGCTTTTCACACACCTTTTTTTGTACAGCACTACTGTTAAATATTTATTTATATGTTGTATAATCTACAGGATCAAATGTCGTACAGTTTCAAATCACCTTTTCAGAGGGTAGAAAATAATAGTTTTCAAAAATTTTCCTAGATTTTCCGAACTATTATTTTTGAACGTCATAGAGTCTGGACCGATCTCCTATGATTCTACTATCAAATGTAACAAACGGCGTACAGTTTCATATCACATTTTTAGGAGGTGGAAAATAAAATGTTCAGTTTTCCACTGCGCTTTTCTGCACAAGAGAAAATGTACGCCATAGTGCTGGAGCTGATGGTGGCATGATAAACTATCGTTCTGAATGGGTTCGCTGCTGTTTCAAATCGCGACACTTTTTTCCGCATGGGCTCATAGTCTAAAAATGTACAATAGTGACAAGTCAAACTGACAAAGTGAGGAGAACAACAGTTGTAGGTTGTAGTTAATACACACCAATTACATCTCAAATAGTTATTTCTAAAATTAAAACAAAAATTAACATATTAAAACATTCATGTCTCACAATTTACATACTCTTTAATGGAGTAGAAACAGTGGAGTACAAATGTAAGTTGAGTGACTTTCGAGCTGATAGACCCAGTCGATAAAATTACTACACATTTTAGGAATATAGTGAGATATGGTCACTCGCTAATTGATTGGATATAAACTTTTTGTAATTGATGATTGACTATTTATAATTTTTTAATGCAATATATTAATATTCGATTTACCAATTTCGCCTGCTTTCAGCCAGATATCTTCCAAAGCTTCCATTTGTTGTTCGTCGGGTTGTAAATCATCTGCCCCAAAGGCCAGATTGTCTTCCTCCATTAATTCCAACTGCAATGCAGCAGGAAATTCTGCCATACTGAAACTTTGTATAGTTAAAATCTTATAAAAACGATTATTTGAATGAGATGAGAAATTAAAAAAATATCTTATTCCAATTACTTGTAAATTATCATTTCTATATTATTTTTGGTGTCGGACAGGAAATTTCTATACATAAAAAAGCATAATTTGAAACAAATCAACCTGCTCATTGAAAAGTTATGGGTGGTCTGCAGCTAGTTTCAATGCAAGTTGAATTATCAAGGCTTATGGACGCAGGGCTTTGGGGACGACATAGTGATTGTCACCAAGGTGAAATTCCCAGAGGTAATCAAGAATTTACTATAAGAAACACTATTAATTGTGGAGGAATGTCTCTAATGTGGGTAGCGGGACATTAGCTAAAGTAGCTTCTAAAGGAGACTTATTGGAACCGTTTTGTAGAATCACAAAATAATGCATGAGGGGAAATCGAGAACTGGCTAGAAAAGAAACAACTAAAAGGGAGGTTGACACAACACCTTCATACAAAGATTTTACTGAACAATGTAGACAAAGAACTTTCAATCAGACCATTGAAACTGGGGAAAAGACATTTGAAGACAGTTATCGACCTGGTGACTGGACACTGCACCCTGAGGAAACATGCACAAAATGGACAAGTTGGTAAACTGATGTACAGAAAATGTGAAGTCTATGATGAAACACCTATTCACATAGTCTGCTTCTGCGAGAACAAACAAGAAGAGGAAATAATACAACCATTACAACTACTGAAAATCCCTCCAGTCAAACTAGTTGATATTTATAGAAGACACAAAGCTTCTGGAATGGTAGTAGATAATGAAGCTCGTTTCAACCATCTATCAACATTGACAAAATATTTTCAATTAAAGAATATTTACAAAAAAGAACTAAAATTACGAGACAAATGAATGCATGAATGATAAACAAGATTGGAACCAACACAATTTATTACATCAAGTACGGATTTCCTGTATATAATTTTAGCATTGATAGCACATCCTATTTCAATCTGCAATAATCCTCCCAAAAATGTGATTTAAATAAGTTGAGAGAATTTAAGCTTTTTTGCATTAGAAATGCATGTTTAGTAAATAAAATTCAGTACATTAACCTGCCTCAGTAGTTATTACTAGCAGCCTCGATTATTACAAAAGCTGATATATACAAAACCACAACTTATTCTAATGATATATTAAAGCGGCCACAATACAGCAGCCTACAATTAAATTAACAATAACTCGGTGAGAAATTCGTCGTGGTTTTCAATACAAAATATGAATTACACTACATACATTCATCAACGATTTCACAACTTAACTGATAGCTGACTGTCAACAAAGCTGGGAGCATAAATTGTTAATTTCAAGTTTTGTTAATATCCAGTATTCAATGTAAAACTACCTATGTAAAATTAAGAAAGATAGCCATAGCTATCCGATCTCTCAGAAAACAGTTGCTTCAAATATCTATATATATATTAATTTAGAAAATTTGAAAAGAAATTTCTCAACTTATTGACATACTTTTTAAAATGAGATTTGGTTTAAGACTGTTGACGTTTTGTGCTATCAATGCCACTACTATATGTGATAATTATAAAATTAATAGTCAAATGCTTCTGCTGGGTCCAATCTTGAAAAAATTAATACAATTGTATACACTCATCGTGTTTTTTATTTCTTACTTAATTTCAATGTTGATCCCTCATGATTTGAAATAAGTAATTTCAAATAAGCATACTAATTTAAATTACATTTAGGGCCAATGTAAAAGCTGTATTATGTCTTAGAGCGCGTTGTACAAAACACCTAAACTCGGTTTAATGATGACATGTTTAGACTGTCGTAATTGTTGATAATAAATACATCAATCAGCCACAGTCTAAACATCAGTTATCATTAAACCGGATTCAAGGGTTTGATACAACTCGCCCTTAAGGTTTGTTTTCACGCGACATTTTATTTCCTGAGAACTCTAATGCGACATAAACTCTAATATAACAGAAAGTCACGATTTTATGTCACCTGACGTAACCAATCAGTGAAATTTTATGTCAGAGTAGCTCCGGTATCGTCCGAATAATGCCAAGAACACTCGTAAGTGACTTGTGGTCAGAGTGCATAATGATAGCGGAACAAACATACAGAAATATTACAATTCTGACATAAATGGATTACAATTTTCAACAGTTGTTGGAAACTGGTCTCCTATTTAAAGTATTATTCGAAAACGAAACTGATTTCTGGATTAATTCCATTTACAAAGAAAGAAACGGTAATTTTCACACTATTTTTCAACAGTTGTTGGAAGTCTCTTAAGTCTTTCAAATTTTAGAATGAAATCGAAGACATTTTGGTATACATATCTTATACTATCCCTTCCACAACGCGTTCCTTTAAAAAAACAACGTAATTAATGTATGATGAAATTATGTATCTTATATAGGTCTACAGAAAAGTCCTCGATGCCATATATGTCTGTCTCTTAAGGATAACATACTATATTATCCATTTTAATACTTTAGAAAATTGGCAATTATAAAGTGGAAATGTAAAGCTATTTACAAAGATACGAAATCAATCATCATTTAAAATAAGTTCTAGCATCAACAAACAATAAAACTTTAAACACATTTCTTTGTGAAACATAAAATTCACTCACAAATAATAAATTGAAAACATTACCGCACAAATAAAATACATAATGAGTGCTATACATCTGATCCAAAAAATTAAATCAAAAACATACGGGTTAAAGCCGGCCATCATTCTTCCGCCTTTCTTTGATCCTTTCTGATTATCTAAGTAGGACTGTGGTAAAGAAGGATTGTTTTTATTACATAAAATGTCCTGAGGCATCGGTAGTGGAGCAGGAACTTTTTTGTCCGGCTCTTCTGGATGCGGACCGATATCTTCACCTTTCAACCACATATCATATCTAAAATAGTTAATTATTGATAGTTTGTGGTTTAATATAAAAAAATAACAGTGATTTTTTACCTATCTGGTTGAAATCTCTTGACGAAAGTATCCATGGAAATTTTAACCATATCCTTGCTACAAGTGCATTGTGATGCACGTTTTCCATATTCAATCCATCTTTCCTGAGCAAAATTTGTCGATTCCGCACAATTGAAACCGTGATTAAAGCCTGCATGATAACCGTATGGAAATGTTATCATAATTTCACCAGCCTCTTGAGTTATCTATAAAATTAAAAATTAATGCTATAGATTACTATAATAGAATTACAAAGCCTCCACAATAATTTGTTTTCTACCGACAAGTAACTTCTTTGACAATCAATACAAATTTCTGCCATATATAGGTACTTGCTGTGATGTTAAGTGTGCTGGTTAAATGAACTGTTTAATTAATATTCCTACTATAAGCATGTAGATGACTAATTAGACCAATTTACTTGTGTACATAATGAACACAAATGTTTAGCAATAATAGACTGTGCTCAAGTCATATAAAGAATGTTAATTAGTACCTTATTGTACGGAATGGAATACTGCCTTAAAATTTGGGGAGAGATCAATGTCATTTTGTGTCTTAGAAAAGCCTGACAGGTCTTGTAAGAGCTTGGAAAAAATCCATTTGCAAGTCTTTCCAATCTTCTTCCATGCTCTGGTGGAACAGAATACCTGAAACAGTTTAATAATAATGATAAATATATTCAGGAGCCGCCAGTTTTATGCAGACGACAAATATATTATTCAATGTATTGTTTAATAAATTTTAATGCGGTAAAATACCATGTCTTCGGTGCTCCAAAATGTAAATAGTTGATAGAGTAAAGATCCATATCTTCAGTGTGCCAGGCAAATGTAGTTTTCCACATCCCAAAGTATAAGTAAGCTGTATTAACCCCTTCAATGGAAATTCCATAATCTTCATTAACATAATCCAATATGGTTCCCAATCTATTAATGTTCCATTCCTTGAGGCAATTAAAATGCTAATAAATGAGTTATAAAATACACATTTGTGGTATTATTTCAAAAATGCAAACTATTTTCCACTTTTTATGCTCAATATTTCAGAATTGTTAAAGAACCTCTCTATGTTTGATTAAAATACACATTATGATTCATAAGAACATTCTTAAAATTATATACTTACATTGACATCACTATCGGTTAGGCTACCAGAAACATCTGCACCATATATAGGAGCAACATAAGTAATATTTTTCCAATATTTTCTTTCCAAATCTTCATAATCAAAATGTCTAGGAGTAGCATATCTTTCAGAATTAGCCAAATCTTTATACTGTTTGACTGTCATTGATTTCTTCTGTATATTAATTTGTTGATAGAGACCTTGTTTACCAGTTACTACTTGACAAATAGGAGCTGGAATCGTCACTTTCAAATCATCAACGTTATAGCCAGATTTGCGTGGCACCCATTCTGGAGGTGGTATAACCTGAAATTTATAAAAAGTTATTAAATCAGTGCAAGTTATTTGAAATTACCATAAAGTGAAGATTTGACATTTTACATTAATAAAATCAGTTTACATTGATATAAAATGAAAAAGGGCATTGACAAAAAAATTTAATTAACAATATACTTTTTTCAAATGATTCTATGACATACATAGGTACTACATTGTTTTATCCACGCCAATTTTCTCACATGGATAAAACACAGATTGCAATTTTATCCACATTTCACTCTGACATCAGCTGTAATGTCAAAATTAATTTATTTAAAAAAATTTGGGAGGAGTTGAATGGTTGGTATTTAGCTTCTATTTTTTATTGGATCAATTTGTCAAAATTATTTTGTGAAAAGAAAGAAAGCGATTGTGATCCGGAGATAATTTTATGAGAAGCTGAAGAAGCAGCTCTCAAATTATTAGCTGCAAAGACCAGGGAACATTATGAAAAGGTTTTTCCGAATGTAATGAATGGAAAGAAAGGCGGGCGTAATAACAATAAATGAAGAAGTTCTGCTATGGTATTTCATAGATTTGAAGAAGTATACAATTTCATCCATGTGGTCGAATTACTTGATGCTGAAGGGCATTATAAAGGTTTATAAAATCATAGGTATTGAAAAATGCATGGTCCCATAAACCTCTTTTATAGTTCTATAATAATAATAACTTTGCTTAAGCAAATTACAAATCATATTGACATAAGTAACAAGATTCACATGGCTAAATATCTATCTAAATAATTAATCACAGATTGTATTGTTTAAACTAGTTCACAGGAACAAAAATGGAATAACAAATATCTACATTTTATTTAAAAACTTGAATACTGAAACTTTTTATGGTTTGGGCAAACTGTTGAATTTTATATTTCCACTATAATTCTCATTGTATACAACTTACATGTTTTTTTGAAAGGTACCTATATCTGAAAGCTACCATGGATGTTTTTGGAATGTAAAATATTCAAGACCATCCTGTACAAAATAAAAAATGCTAACTGAACCAAAAAAATCTTCAGACTTTTGTCTTTCTACATTGATAATTTTTTAAACCTTTAGCTTTAAATCTTATTACCTAAGTTGCAGTTTTTAAAAAGGGATGTGCAAATTCAAATTTTTTGTGAAAAAGGTGGTTTTCTCCAAGATGGCTGGGAGATTTACAATAAAATCTGGGAATGTATATAGTAGTATCTATTCCGTTTTTAAATATGAAAACAAAAGTATGTCATTTCCTCAGTTTACTAATGAACCATCCTGTACACATGAAGATAATTTTAAAATAATAGATGTTAATTACCCTTGACATATACTTTTCGAATAAATATGTTAGTTATACACATTAAGAGTTATAGAACTAAGAAAGATGTTTGATAGAACTGTATAATAAGCTCACTGCCTATTGGAAGAGTGGGTAGAAAGGTACAAGAAAAGAATGCAGAAAGAGAACAAGTGGTGGAATTGTTGATAAGGGCTCGCAATAAATAGTATTTGATTATGAAGAATCTTTTAACCTTTTACATATTGTAGACACTTAGGGCGGGTTTATCAATGCTCGATTAAATATTATAGCCTTCGGCTAAATCTTAGCTGTTGGTCAGAGTGTTTATCAACTACCAGTTTGCATTAGCTGGCAGTCAAAATTTCGGCTACCCTAGCTGCCACTATCAAGTTGATGTTAACCATAGAACATACAGTTAAATACGAGAAAGTGGTGTTCCGTTATTCTAACCATAGATTCTAACTGACAACTATGTCATGATTTTTTCATGTTTGCTTACATTTTGCAACAAAGATTATTTCAACTTTAAATTTGATTGTGTTATTATCGTTTAGGGTGAAATCGAGAAGCTTATTTGATTCATTTATAGTAGTTTAGTAGCATCCAGGTTCTGTGTGTATTTTATTTCATTGTTATTGTCAATGGATCTTGAGGAACTTGACCTTTTCGATGAAGAGCTTGGAGCTTGGTGAGATATTGGAATTTGTAGAGTACAAAAGACGACCATATACTGTTGAAGAACGGATGAATCCCTATGAAGAGCTCAATGATGTCGAGTTTATTACTCAGTTTCAACTATCTAAACCCAGTGTTCTCATGATACTCCAACAAATTCCAGATTTTCTCGCCAAGTCACAGCATCCGTCTTTTTGCATTCTATTATACTTTTATGGTGAACGGCTACTTTCATAAGTACTTAATTGTCGTTCTGACTCCGTGAAACTGGGAGATCTTTTTTTTGTGAACATGCTCAAATGCAAACAACTCAACAAAGCACAACATAGACAAAATAAAAATAACAGTACCACAATTTTGACACTGACAAGTGAAATTTTACACGATGTTGTCGGAGTAAGCTTACCATAAAATAGAAAAATAATAACTTTCACCTCTATATTCTTGATTCAGCGTGTTATAACAAAATATGCGAATAAAATTAGTAATATGTATATTTCATGTAACGGGTGATCCCCCTTACACCAAATTAAAATGAGAAATTTACTCTCTGACAACATTACACTCACCTTCAAAACCCAAACAAGGTTGTCAAATGCTAAATTACCACTAGCCTCCAGGTAGCTAGCTGTCAGTTATGTGGTGCATTGATAAACGCTTTCTATTGTAACAGAGACTTTGACTGGCGGCTAGAGATAGCTGAGGGCTACAACCGGGCATTGATAAACCCGCCCTTAATGATATGAAATATTTTAGGTTGTATCAATAATGGGGAGTCTGGTGTCTTTTGTTGATGTGAGTTGATGAATTTGAAAATCAGCATTTCAATTCAAGTAATGCTTTAGCTGAGGCAACTGCTTTAGTGGAAAATTCTTGTGTATACTTAAGTACTAATTTTGAACCTTTTATAATTTATATAATCTTTTCCAACAAATCCAAGTGAATTTCATTTGCTAATAAATAAACATTGATTGTAAGTATTACATATTTTATTTAGTTTGACCCTTTTTTAATCCAGCCCTGTTGCCATTTATTGCCTTTTAAAGATTATCTGGCCTACTCAAAAACTTAAGTGGAAGGTTATTTTTTTATAAATAACATAAATGTCAGTAAAGTTGATATAGATATTTTCAACAATTCTATACAAGCTGTTGACTAATTAAAAAAATAAAACATTTTTTGAAATCCTTATCTATTAGAAATAGATACATTAAATTATGGTTAACAAACTACTAGTCCGGGAGCGGTCAATGCTGCCGTGAGCAATAATAGGTACAAGGATAAAAAAGGTATATTCTTATGTATTTTGAGCCGCCGAATCCAAATATTCCCGGAGTTTTTGGGAAACACCGGAAACAAATGTTTTTTTCAGTTCGGACAATTTTTTTCATGCAAATATGGACCATTTTACAAAGAGAAGATCTCTTGTGATTTTTCCATATAGTATAAACTTTTGAAAGTCGAAAAATCTAATGTGCTGGTATTTCGCACAAACACCGGGCATATTCGGATTCAGCGGCTCAAAATACATAAGAATAACACTTTTTTATCCTTGTACCTATTATTGCACACGCAGCATTGACCGCTCCCGGACTATACAATTGAAATACTGCAAGTATTTACACTTCTACTTTTACTACTGAATCTACAATTTATAAATACTTTAAGGTGATATATTTATTTAATTACATTACACACTTTTAAAATTTTAATTTTGAAATTCCCGTGCCCTAATCCTGCTGGCTATTCCCTATACGAGGTTAAAAGTATTCAAAAGTGGTATGAATATGGAATTCGACTTTTTTTTCCATTTGAGCTTATTTTTTAATGACCTTTCCAAATCTGTTATTATTTTCTATGAACTCTATTTGGTAAAAAAGTTAGCTCACATTTGACAGTTTACAGGAATCCCTATGTCGCATCTTATAAATAACACAGTGTATTCATATTTGGCAATAATTCTAATGAGGCCTCAAACAGCTCTTGAGGAGTCCCAGAAATGGAAAATTAATTATCACTAATCATTTTACTTTCGAGAACACCAGCATTTAAATTTTACAATTCAACCTTCCATAGTAACCCAAGTAATTTTATTACAAATTTCAAAGCGATTTTTTCAAAATTAATTAATCTGTCGAATTTAAAAGAGTTTGCAAAAAATAGTATGTTTACCTCTTAGGAAAGGTGACATTTCTGGACTCTGTGTTGCTAAGTATTGGCTTAAGCCTTGACTTAGCAATCTTCACAGTCATCCAGGAATGTTAGGCTTTTCCTACTTGGTAAACAATGTACTATTTGTTATTAATACTACAATGATAACACCGGCACATAAATAAACGAAGTATCTGACCTAGGAAAGGGACACATGTATTCCTATCTATTTTGACTAACTGGATACGAAACTAACATCAGAATTTTTGAGAATTTATCGATATTTACTTTTAGTTTACGCAATTGGAAATACATAGTCGTCATCTAGCGACTGTAGCTCTTTATCAGTTGGCAGCTTGGCCGCTGGAGTATAGGATTACAAGAAGAGATAATTTGTTCCACATTTGTACCAAAGACAAAGACATTTTGTGCTACGTCTGTGGAGATTTTGAAGTTAAACAATTTAAACAGACAAATGAATGATAAGTTCACAGATATATTCAGCAGATGTTTCAAAGTAGAAGGATTCATATGCTCTGCATATCATTTGCAATACTTGTTCTAAAATGCTGGATCGTTGTGACAGTTCAAAAAAATAACACTATATTGAAATACAGTACACCAGCCAAATGACTACTACCAGAGGCTCAAGAATACTGTTACTTTTATAGTAGGATAGTGTCAGGTGTCAATGTAAAAATGAGTACGAAAAACAATATTAAACAGTTTCCATTGTAATAAGGACAAAGAACTCAGATATTATTGTTATTGAACAAATGGATGCCACTTTTTTGACGAACTACATATCGATAGAACAGAAACCTGATGTCACATCCGTTATTTTGTTGATTTTGAATGATGAGCACATGGGCCAAGGTTTGAATTGGACCGCAGATTCGTCTTCATTAGTTCAAATTACATACAGAAAACCTCTGTAAAATGATCAATTTGAGCTTTAAGCTTGGTAAATACCACAAAAATAAAACCCAATTTTTCGACTAATTTTCGTGTGAAAAGAGAGATAAAGCTGATATGTCAAATCTAATTGCAAATTTGTATTCAGCAGGTCAAAATACACGAGAAAAATATATTTCCAATACGAGATTATTCCATAAACTTAGTAATTAGCCAATTTCTCAGATTTACTGATCATTAAAAAAAAACTAGAGGGTGATGGAGCGATTCTGATACTAGAGTAGATTTGTGTTCAGAATTCTAAAAACATAAGAATACATTTGTCGCTTACATGGGTCAGACACGTTTTTTTATTACATAAAATTTGCCTGGGACAGTGATTTTCAAAATAGTGAAGAATTACCCAATCCTAATATTCTGTATAGGCAAGTATTTTCAAGATCAATATCTGTTAGCTATAATTTAGGTGCAGATATGAAAAACCTTGAAATTATTTTCAATACTTACTATTAGGTTTGCTCTCAACAATCAAATTTAAAAACAAGCATTCATTATACATTTTGTGCTCAGTGTACATTTCAATAAATTACTTATGTATTGCATTCAAATGATTAAAATGAGACTTAAAAAATTCAAATAAATGTAGTAAAAATTACCCAATATTATTGATATTGTTTATGTTCTACAGTAGACTTGGAGATAGAAATGTTAAAGAATCCAACTTCAAAGCACAAATACAGATAGAATTTGTAAAAGCAGATGTGCATAATTAAAAATAGTGTAGGTATTTCTATAATTTGCAATGATTAAATAAAACTATTGAATAGATTCCACTGAACGGCACTTAGAAATGGATAAAAAACTAGATGCATTTTTTACAAATTAAACGGACAAAATGGCTTAATAAAATTTGACCTTTAGGATAAACAAAAATAAATTGTAGAACCTACCTTGGCTAATCCAGCTTTTTGTGCCATTTTGGACTCCATGTGTCGAATATACTTTGAAAAGTCTTTGAATTCGTCCCATGTTGGCCGGAAAACCATAATTCTGAAAATAAAGTGTGAAAGTGACACATAGTATGTTATAAAATGTAAATTTTAATTACTTTGGAATTCTTGGTGTATTTGGTTCTGCCATTTTCAAAAAATTCCGTTTAAAAAATTGTTAAAACCGATCACATTAACAGTTAGAACACACTAATAAGTTTACATGTTATTTATTTCATAATATTGTTGATCCTCTAATTTTTTCGGTCGGCCATTATTGACACACTAAAAATCACGTATGGAAATACCAAACATATTCAGTCAAAATATGTTACTTTTAAATTAAGTTGGAGTTAAATTGAACAGCAATCACTTCACAATACATATGAATATTATATCACAAATAATTATTCAGTATTTTTACATAGTTTTGTTACAAAAACATTAAGTCTCAAAAATGTCCACTAACGCACCTCTCTAACACAACACCTGCGCAAGCGCAAAGCATACGCATACACAAACAAAACAAACGTCATACTGTCTGTCATATTCACAGACCACCAACCTCGATTACTGGGCTGAGTTCGAGAACATCGCACTAGTATTATTTTTGTGTCCGAGAACTCTTGAGCGTCTTCTTGTTGTGTACTCCCCCACAGTCCGAAAACTCCTTAGAGCGACGCTCGAATTACACCAGTCCCGACTCGGTTAGAAATCGCACCTGTCAGTTTGGTTTGAATATTTTGTGGTTAGAATTTAGATTGGTATGTTGTTTATTAAATTTTTTATTTATAAATAATTGATATAATTAATTTCATTCTCCTATTCAAATTTAAAATATTATTGAGCTTATTTGTGGTAGACTGGCGTGCCTAAAGGGTTTTTAAAATTTTTCTGTTTAAAACTCTTGGCGCCAGATTCATTAATGTTAGACCTAGTCTAGTTATAAATATTCTAAAATTAATCTGAAACTTAAAAGTACTTATAGCTGGGAATAACTCCTTCAAAGTAATCTTTACACCTTGGAAGTCTTCTTTTTCGCGGTTGCAGCTTTGACTCAATTTGGGATATTAAAGAGATTTTTATTTCATTTTCCGACTCGCTATCTGAGTCGGAATGTACCTATCACTTCAAGCAACTGTTTTCTCAATGTAAGCACAATAAATGCCACACGTTTTTTATCCATATTATCTACTCTACATTTAAAATCGAAAAACTTAAAAGTTGAACAATAATATTTAAAAAAGTAAGGTTATAGTTAACAACCACAAAAAGGTAAATCCGTTCGAGAACTCATTCGATGGAGCGTCGCACTACGATCGCCCTTTACCCCCACCAATCAAGTGCAAAATTTCAAGCAGTGTGACGTTCTCGAACTCGCCCCTGGTTCAGTATGAAAAATGTTTATTCTGGGAAATATAAAATGAAATTAATAACAAATGTAGACGTAGTCGTAGGGAAAATCTCAATATCTACAGAAGTGAATTCATAAAGAATAAAAATGATTATCATATAATTATTTGATACCCCCTACAGTTTCCCAAGTATGAGATGAATTTTAGCGACCATAGAGAAATAATCTTTTGTCTATTGGGCGCAGTAGAATTCGATGAGACCTCTGGCGGAGAAAATTGTAACTAACGCAACGAGTAAAATAATTCGTTTTGCATTGTTTTTGTATTATATTCAAGTCAACGTAATTATTTCGTACTTTATTTGTTTAATTTTGTGTCAGTGACAAGTTTAAAACTGTGTTTTTCTATTTAACTCAACTGTCATCATTTCAGAGGTAATATTCCATGGAGCTAGTATTTAGTAGCTCCATGTAATATTCTCATATAATCAGAGATATTATGGAAGAGGTTATGTTATTCTATTTTTTGTTTTCATTGCAGATCAAAGAGAAAATAAGTCGGTATTAAAGGTTAAAAATATTACTCAATACAAACCTACCTCTCCTGCAACTTTTGTAGATATAATTGTATCAAAAATAAAATAAAAACACGAATTCAGAACTAAAACTAAACAGTTAATTGAACGCTTGCTGTACTTTTCAGAAATATCAACCATACCTATTACTCCAAAAATAAAAATATTAGGAGTCAAAATTTTGTTTAACAGCACAAAATACTAAAGCACAATTAGAGAAAAAGCAAAAGTTTTACAAAACACACACTGAAAACAACTAAAACAGCAAAATAAAACCATATGGTTTTAAATGAAACTAACTGTTTTTAAATGACTCCACAATATATTTGTAAAAATCTGTAAATTGCAAGTAAATTGACAATTGTTTCGATATAAATATCATCATCAGAATGACAGAAGTTACTTTTGACATGATGTATACTTGATATATATTTGGCTAGTCCAAATAGTGCCCTATCTAGTGATTGACTTAATATATATGAATAGAAAAAAGAAGAAGATTTTACAAATAGTAGCTTTGATATTATTAGCCCTATGGGGATATTCTGGATATCTTTGTCCCATATAGTTTGTTCAGCCATTCTTTGCCGTTACGTCATACATTGTCCAGCTTGCTATCTCATTCATGAAATGGAGGAGACGGAATTATGACGTCATTAACGTATTTCTTATCTAAGGTCGACATAAATTTTATCTGTTACTTTTGACAGTTCAGTTGTCATATTTTGAAAACAATAGGGCATGTCCACGACAGTTGACATTGACAATACTTGGGTGGTAAAACAATAAACAATAGACATGATGAAAACTTATCAAACAACAAACAACTATTAACCCATATTATATATTATTAAATATGCAAGCTCAGCAATCAAAATAACTTTAAAAGTACACTGAAGCGAAATCAACTAAAATCAAACACAATCTACCATTATAAATCAGCATAACCTCACTATTAAGTACCACGTGTTCTGAACGCTTTGTTTATTGTTTTACCACCCAAGTCTTGTCAAAATAGTTTGTGACGTCACGTGGACATGCCCTATTCTTAACATATGCCATTGATTATAATTTTGAGGTTAAGTGTAAAATAACATTCAAGAAATAGGGCATGTCCACGTGACGTCACAAACTATTTTGACAAGACTTAGGTGGTAAAACAATAAACAAAGATTTCAGAACACGTGGTACATAATAGTGAGGTTATGCTGATTTATAATGGTAGATCGTGTTTGATTTTAGTTGATTTTTCTTCAGTGTACTTTTAAAGTTATTTTAATTGTTGAGCTTGCATATTTAATAATATATAATATGGGTTAATAGTTGTTTGTTGTTTGATAATTTTTCATCATGTCTATTGTTTATTGTTTTACCACCCAAGTATTGTCAATGTCATCTGTCGTGGACATGCCCTATATAAGACATACGTAAAACAGCAGAATACGTCACCGATTATGACATAACGGCAAAGGATGGTTGAACAAACTATAATAATAATAATACTCGGATGGTCATGGTCTATTCCCAGCAAATTCCTAGCCTCCGTGGTTTCTTTCTGATGGATCTGGGTGGCCTGTGATTTGGATAGCAAAAAAAACAAATGGCTTATTTTTTTAGTTTTAAAAAATTGTTTACAAAAAAACGAGAATAAAATAACAAAAGGGAGAAGTGAATACAAAACAGGCAAACCATAGACAAAATAATATATTATATTTCTCTATGAGGCAAACCTATAGAAGTGAAAGTTTATAGGATGACCTTGAATAAAAATGAGGTTTCAAATAGATAAGATAACCTGATAACCTACTATGAACCTTATAACAAACCTACTTTCAATCTCATTCACCTGAAGCGCTAGCTCGCTAGTTGTCGACGCGGAGACAGGCCTGGCGGATAATGCTTTTATCCCGAAAAGAAGAACACTTATTTCTCTATGGCCATATGGCTTTCACACACCGTCTAACCACAGAGTACACCATCTAATTAGATCATGGCCATCTAGGTGGCCATGAATTAGATGGTGTACTCTGTGGTCTAATTAGATGGTGAACTCTGTGGTCTAACTACAAAATTTATTTCAGATTGTGTTGTTTGTCATTCTATTCTGTTTTACTGTTTTCGCTGTGACTGTTTTAAAACGGCATAACAACATAACAACCACAATAGGGCATGTCCACGACAGTTGACAATACCCCTGAGACGAACAACTAAATTTGACATTCCGTTTGTGATTCGTTGTAAATCGGTTGACAATTTTTGTTAGACGAACGGGTGATGGTGATGTCTTTAATAAAAATTAACTAAAAGTTCTTCAGGTTCTTCATCACTTGAAGAAGTGCTCGAGTTATTGTCATACATCTGAAAAAAATAAAGAAAACGTAAATTTTTTTTGTAATGTGTGTGTCATTTTTTGGCGATGGCCATCCTAATAAGAAGCCAGAGATTTTTTTAAATGTCCGGTGTTACAACATACAAATGATTTTACTCACGTTTTATTTTAGAAAAATAGTAAAAATATGTCATTTTCTACAGCATCACAATACGCATGCTCAAACTAAAAATTTTATCCCGGTCTGGCAACTGATCCGAAACCTCTTCGAACAAAGTATTTTTGAATCACCAACTCCCAAATTGTTTCTACGAACGCTTTTTTTCTAATGCGCATGCCTCTGACGGTTTCCGATAGTTTTTAACTGTTCTACGAACAAACCGACAGACAGTTGACAATACCCCGGTGGTAAAACAATAAACAATAGACTCGATGAAAAATCAACAAACAACTATTAACCTATTATTAAATATGCAGACTCAAAAATTAAAATAACTTTAAAAGTATACTGAAGCAAAACCAACTAACTCAAACGCAATCTGTCATAAATAAGCATAACCTCACTACGTGTTCTGAAGGGCATGTCCACATGACGTCACAAACTATTTTGACAACAGCCTGGTGGTAAAACGATTGTTATCTCGTGACGTCACACTCCCGAGTTCTCTATGACCTACAACGTAGTTCGGATGAGTATCTCCATAGACAAAATATTATATTATATTTCTCTATGAGTATCTCATCCGGCGGCCAGTGCTGTGCTGCGATCCAAACAAATTGCAAGTGGTGAATTTGCGAATAACATTGTTTACTATATAGGGCTTATATTTTTACGGTTTTTCGGACAAACAAACATTATTATTTTTATAGTTTATAAGCATTTTTTGCAATGGGTACCATTAAAAAGAAGAAAACTGGTAGTGTGTGTGTAAACCAATAAATATTTTGTATGAGACTATTGTTTGATTCACTCATCAGTGTACTGTTCTACAATATTTAAGAAAAAACATTTAACACGTTCGTAATTTTAAAACTTATGCTACCTACGCCTATGGAAAAGTAAAATGAATCGTAAAGCGATCCGTTCAAGGTCATCAAAAGCTCGGGCAATTTATGAATTAAATTTATAATAGTAATACCACAGTATAAGAACGAACCAGTAGTGTAACTCTTATAAATTTCATTCATAAATTACCAGAGCTTTTGATGACCTTGAACGGATCGCTTTACGATTCATTTTACCATAGGCGTAGGTGGCATAAGTTTTAAAATGACTTGAACGTGTTTAATGTTTTTTCTTAAATATTGTAGAACAGTACACTGATGAGTGAATAAAACAAATAGTCTTATACCAAATATATATTGGTTTTTCCATATTACAATTTTCATTTTGTATGATTTTTAAAATTTTTAATGACAAATTTTAATGTGTAATATAGTCGTAGGTACCCTGAAGAAAAGTTGCATTAAATATTTTATTGGAAAATCAACACAAGGATGTACTAACTCTGTTGTTTGACTAATATTTATGAGTGATTCAACAATATTATCTTCCGTAGCAACTTTCTCAAAAGTCATTTGGAGTAATGTTTCTAATAATGAGATGTATTGTACAAAATTTTCATGCGGCATATTCAAGTTTCCAAAAGTATCCTTATTCGTATTATTTTCATGAGCTCTAAGGTAACAGTATAAAGACGAATAGTCTAAATTCTGATACGCTTGTGAATACATCTCACATATGTACGCTGCATGTATGAATTTCCGAACATGTTTCAATTAAATAACCACGAAAGTAGCGAACAAAATTCTTTTCCAATAAATCATTTGTCTGAAAGTCTTTAGGCATTGCAGTATTTAATGAAAGGAATATTGTTGGAATAGCCTTTTTAAAAAGAAGTCTTCTTTTATGAGGTTGCATAATCATGTCAGGTTTAAAATGAGCACCACATAAACGCGATGACTACTATTGTATAGAGTTTATAGTTTTGGCATCAAGTCAGGCCTATCGCATGCTTCGAGCCAAACTTTAGCTTTGAAACAAAAACAACAAATTAAATCAATGCATGAAATTAAGGCTCATAAATGTAATATGGAGATCAAATAATAAAGTATTATACTAACAGTTCCTCACCTTTCTGAATCCTTTGGAAAAAGGTATAATTTTCCATCACAATTATAATATTCATTGGTACATCCACGAACTTCACACACAATACCCGTTTTATTCTTTTTAATGGTATCCATTGCAAAAAATGCTTATAAACTATAAAAATAATACCGGAAACCCGTAAAAATATAAGCTGTAATAAATAATTCGATTCGCAAATTCACCACTGGAACTTTAGTTGGATCGCAGCACAGCACTGGCCGCCGGATGAGATACTCATCCGAACGACGTTGTAGGTCGCAGAGAGCTCGGCAGTGTAACGTCACGAGATAACATACCGGTTCGTTCCTATACTGTGGACTGTGGTAATACTACTGGTTCGTTCCTTTCCTATACTGTGGTAAAACAAGAAACAAAATAGTTTGTGACGTCACGTGGACATGCCCCATTTTGACACAGCTATGAATGTAATTTAAACAACGTTTTTCATCATTGCTATCCCTCTGAGTATATTGTTGTGAAACTACTTATCATTTAAACCGCGTCGAAATAAGTTCTAAGACGAAACTCCACCGACAAAGACATCCTCTGTATTTTATTAAAACGTGCAGTAAAGTGAAAAGGATCCACTTTGCAAAGTAGAGCTGCAGTGTCTTTCCCATACTCTAATGTTCGCTCGTTTACCTTTTCACATACAGTAGTGATAACAGTTTACCAAGCACCTCTAATTATGTAACTGTTATTTCTTATGCTTCTTATAAAAAATACAAGTACAAGTAGGTCGTAGGTAAAGTATAGTACGTAACTCGTGTTGTAGAGCATTTTACGCATTTTTAGTGGAAACATAAAATTGAATTGTAAAATTTTTAATTTGAAGTTATATTACAGTTTATAGAAATATTTATTTTCTAGATTTTTTCTTAAGTGGGTCGTAGAAAAAATATGCTGTTCGACTCGTGTGGATTGTCCATATCGCACTTGAACGATTGAGCACTCCGCCTACGGCGTCGTGCTCAAACTTCGTCCTCGTGCGATATGGCCATAATATCCACACTGGTTGCACAAACTACTAATTCTTTCAAAATATGCCCTTTTACATTTAAAAACAACCTGCCAAATGTCAAATCAATTTATCCATCCATTTTAAAGTTATCGAATTAAAACATTCAAGTTTTCAAAATTTCAACACCCTGTATTTCGAAAAGTAAATGTGCTAGACCCCTTAATCCTCATATCATTTTTTCCAATTTTACGAGAGAAATCTACATACAAACGTTGTCATTACCCTTAACGTTCGAGATGCTTATACCATTTTTTGCGCGATCGTATTGAAATAAATTCCGAATAAAATAATTTAAATTTCTTCGATATGAAGAAAAAAGATCAATCGCGCAAAAAAATTATGGAAATAATAGTAAAAATTTATCCGAACAAATTCAAGTAGATCACCAGCACTGCGAATACCAGCTTTGCATAGAATTTTAATATAGCAGCGGTGGTTCAGTGGTACAATGCTCGCCTTCCACACGGGCGGCCCGGGTTCGAATCCCGGCCGGAGCATATGAATCGCTGCTTCGTAAACGAGAGAGAGACTAAGGAGAGAGCACAAGCACGCAAGCAAGGCACATAACGAAGCTACGTAACATAACGTAGCGTAACGCAACGGTCAGATATTTTGCGTCGCGACCCCTGGTCGCTCAAACATAACCTGACGTAAAGAACTGAAGTTCCAATAATAACAACAAAAAATATACTTTCAGAATATTAAAAAATATATACTTATTCAATAACCAAAATAAAGTTATAACTATAATGAAAACAGAATTCTCAGATATTTATGCCCAAATGGAAAAAAATGCTTTACAGCACAAACTGAAAATTTTGTCGGCACCGTTTACATCTCTAAATCTATGACCATCAAGTGCCAAGTTACTTTTCGACTTCATAGCGTAACTTTTTCAAGGTGGTTTTTGTAATTATTTAAATGTTTTCAAATTTAGTTTTTGGTTAGTTGAGATATGCAATCTCAGGAAAAGGTTGTGATAATCAAAAACATCCAAAATATTTGCTTTGTAATTAAGTATACTCACAAATGCAAAAATCGAAAAGAAGTGATATATTTTTGAGCATTGAAAAATAATATATAAAAACGTAACACCTATACAAATAAGATAATAAAAAGAATAATAAACAAAAAAATATATATTAAAAGTAGTACTATGTATTAATGGTCATAGAAGCAGCACTGAAGAATGAACATCAAATGCTTTTAAATGAGAATCATTGAATAAACAAATCCAATTTTAATAAGATTGGAACTACCAATGAAATATTCTCGGTATAGCTGTACCTATCATAGAATAGAAATACATTGTAAAGCTGGCAATCAGTTATTTTTGGTATAAATCTAAATATAAAATATAAAAGGCATAAGTGAATAACTATACCGACTTTTATACTGTAGAATTGACCTTAACAAACATGAAAACAAAGGTGCAGTGTTGCTTCTAGGGCAATTTAGTTTATAACCTGGACTGACACTTTTTATATGTATTTATACAAATATACCTAAACAGGGTTCATAGCCATTTTACAAAATACAATTCCCTGACTTTTCCAGGTTTTCCCTGACCCACAATTTTTTTTTCCAGGTCACTTTTGGGTATCCCCTAAAAAAGTAAGTGTCTGTGTCTGTGGTAATTGAAATTCTTCCTAAGCTTACCCCCTCCTCCCCACACACTCACACTAAAAAAGTTATTTTCATTCAAACTCATAGTTCACAGGGAAGAAGCATCACGTTTGAAGAAACCAATACATATGTCTCATTTTTATAAACAAAATTTAAACAAAGAATCTGAAAGGAATAAAAACACAAAAATAAAAACAAATGAAAAAATATAAAATAAAAACAAACGGTTATAAAACTCTTCAGAACAAAAAACCTCAAATTCGCATCACAAAATCTGCAGGGTAACAACAAATTATTCCCTGCAGATTGGCCAATACATTAAAGAAATTAGGTAACGATAGTACTTAACGTTTGTCTTAGGTCATTAATTTCAGTGTTTATTAAAGACAAGCTAGTATTTGATTCGTTTTCGATTTTTCTCTTTTTAATTTCCAAATTATAGATTTTACTCTTAGCTTCCCTTTTTCTCTTTTTAACCAAATTATTTTTAATTGAATTTTTATTTTGTTTTTCAAGAAAGTCTATATGTTCTGTGAGTCATTTTTTATTGTAGTCGTAGTTTTTAGCTCCTCCTAAAAAATGTTCATCAGATGCAAGTTTTTTAAATTGACAAAAACTTTTTTCTGCTTACCTACTCGTTATTATTTTTTCTTATTCTTTTGGGAATCAAACCACAATCATGTTTTTTATTTTTTATTTCGACGTTTCGGTAGCGTTCCAGCTACCGTTGTCAAGATTAACTAGTTAATAGTTAAGTTATTGTGGTTTGATTCCCAAAAGAATAAGTAATGCCACAAGGAAATTACAGAAGATACTCATTATTATGTTTATCGTAAAAATATTGAATTAATTTATTTACATTTTGTGCAGAATCCATGACTATTCTTGGGTCAAAACAGGTAATATATTTTGCCAAATTATATTTTATGCATGATCTTTCAGCAATTTTTGTTTACTGCTGCTACAAGAAATTTTTGACATTCTTTCCAAAATCTTACTAGTTCTACTTCAGAAACCTTTAGTATCATGTCCGAGCTCTAGCTATCTCTTTTTATTTCATAGGTATAAAAAATAATAAAAGAATGGTTAAAGTTTATGGGGAACGATCAATAATTTTATCTAAACTTGAAGGGGAAAGATCCATAATTATTTTCCAGGTAGGTGAAAAATTTCCCTGACATTTTTGGTTAGTTCTGTTGAAAATGATGTTTTCCCTGACTTTCACCTGACCATCTTTAAATTCCCTGACTTTTCCAGGTTCTCCAGGTTTTCGAGGTCGCTATGAACCCTGTAGTGAGGCAACAAAATTTCCGACTTTGAAGAGAACATAAATTTGCAAATCCAAATTTTTGTTATTATATAGTGATGGTAAACTTCTACTACATTTTATTATAAGTATAATATAAGATGGTAGGTACATCAATATTATTGAATTTGAGTTATATTTGATTTGTAAATTGTTTAAAAATAAATCTAATGTGTTTACATATAACTAGTATTTGGTTGATATAGATATAATCTGTTGAAAGTTGAGAAGATTTTGTATCAATTAGAAACTTTCAGTACACTGCAATTAAATATAACATATGCAGTGATTTGAATTTTTAACCTAACTTACTTATAATATATAAAATATTACAGGTTATTTTATTCAAACTGAATGTCAAATTCTATAACTAGCAAATATTATTCAGTACCTGCCTTAAATTCAGATATATCACCCGTTAAACATTTATCAATTGTATTATACAAACTCTCAGAATAAATCACTTTCCAATCCCATTTCTTCAAGAAAAAACCCCATAGGTGTTGTTCGAAGACCCATGTTCTCCACTTTATTGGCAATTTTATTTTTCAAATTCCTCAATCTCAAAGAAGCATGAATAAACATTGCTAAAAAATAATGGAAATATTCAGTAAATATACAAGTGGTTATGTACAAATAAACTAAAACTACAAAACCAGTTAAGTAAGTAGAAAAGTACCTACCTACTGCAATAGCAAAATAATATCACCTTTATTAAAAGTTCTATAATTATTGTAGATATTTTTTAAACTTGATTTATTAAAGTATGTTTATTAATTTAACATAAGGTGTATTGGGTATTAGTTATTCACTCGGTTATTCAATTTATTGTATGAATGAAATTTATCCTTACCTGCAACAGGCAACAAAACTCCAAGAAGGAAAACCAGAAGTGATTGCAACATATATGCTATAAAATATGCACAAGCGAAAATGATGAAAATTGAAACAATGGGATGTTTCCTTTTGAATCTAGCAGCACTTGCTTTTTCATTTGTGACGTAGACAAAAATCATAAAAAACACAGCTGTTGCTAATACTCCACAAGCCATTTTAATAGGATGTATTATTCTACAATTAAGATCAACATTGAGTTTATTCATTATTTCCTAAGTACTTAATTAGCAGCAAGGTTGTAGTTTACTACCAATATAAAACAGTATTTTGTAACTACTGTAAATTACTTACCCTACTATTACAAATATCAGTATAGACATCAAAAAATAGTTGGTTTGATAATATAACAAATTCTGAGTAACTCTGTTACTCCATTTTTCCAAATCTTTTACATTCGGTATTTGAAAACGAGCTGCTTCTAATATAAAATCATCCAAAGATCTTAAAGGGGCAATTTCAAAAGCTGAAGATGTTTGTTTTTTATGCATCTTTGGAATATCTCTTGAAGAAAAGTTTATTCTACTGATAAATTTTAATACTTATTTATAAATACTGACATCATCTAATATTATCTTATTGCAATATTCAGGAAAGGTTTTTGATTCATCAGTTTATCGAAATATCACCCATAGAATATCACAGCAGATCACAGATATAACTGGATGACGATGACTCATACAGAATACAGACCATCCTCTATCGGTGTGTTGACGTACTTAGTGGGTACGGTCATAGAGTTTCTCTATGGGTACGGTGGTTCTTCCAGGCTCTTCGTTTTTCTACTACCTAGTTGGACTTGGACAAGTTGGTCTAGTCAAACAATGGTCAAAGGTACTGACCACAAACCACCTACCCCGTTTGTGGTACTGACCTGACACTGACACAGAATACACAATTTAACGTGTGCATTAATTTTCATTTTTTCATACAGCGTTGTCGCTTTTTAGTTTTTAATTCAAAATGCATCTGGAAAACTTGTAGAGATAGCTGAACTTAGGAAAAACTGAAGACGTTAGCCCATCATAATCGGGTTATTGAAAACTTTTAATAGACATGTTAGTTACAAAACATTTCCGCCGACTGTACAAGGACTACAAGGTGTACCTATTGTTTTTTTCTCAATGTTTGAAAACTAAGAATAATTTGTTTCATAGTTGAAAATTGTCAAAAGTACTTCAGGTATTGATAGGTATGTAACTGTAGGGTTTCTTGGTGCAATGGGATCATACATATGGCTATTACAGTGAAGGAGGTCGGTTCAAATCACTTTGTTTCCGTTTTTTTCTTGTTTTGATATTATCATCGTTTTATACCTATAGTACAACAAAAAGGATGTATAGGTCAAAGATTAGAAGTAGGTATTCTATTAGAGAAGTCAGCATTACACAAATATTTTATATGACTGTATGTTTTGTTGATATCGGTTATTAATGCTTGATTTTTTGTATATTCCAATTTTTTTGATATTCTATAATAGTGGCTTGCGCATTAAAAATATTGTTAAGAAAATCGCAAAAAACGAGTGCGCATGACCCTAGTAACATCGCTAACAAAGCTCATGTTAACCGGGGAGTGGCAAGAAAAAAGAAGAACAATATCCATACCATAATAACCTGACAGTTTGAATAAATAGAATTATTTTAAATATTTATTATTGAAATTTCATATTTATTTTTCGGCATTATTTACTTTGCCAGGTAAATTAGCTTTTTTATATTTTCGTAAATAATAAAATTATTATTTTAGCTCTTGCAACTTCGAAATGGAACCGCCAGGAATGGATAGTGGATTAGAATTTCCCAAAAATCCTTTGCTATGTCCAATATGCCACGATTATTTTACTGAACCATGCATTCTTAGTTGTTATCATACATTTTGCGCAAGATGTTTAAGAGGGAAAGAACAGGATAGGCGCCTGATTTGTCCATTCTGCAGGTACTTTTGAACGTCCAAAATAATATTTAGATTGATTTAATAGAAGTTAATGCGTTAGTCTGTATTATAAAATCATTTATAATGATGGTAATGAGTATCCACTACACATACTCGAAAAAAAAAACATTGTCACATTATAAAAAATCTCACTATCAATAAAATATCTAATTTGGAGTACCTATGTCCTGAAGAATAAATACTGAAACAAAAACCATCTGCACCTGTATGTAGCACTTTTAGGTATACTAACGATATAGTCAACAGACTAGTCAAACCTGTTATATCAATAATGGATATTTTTACACCACTTAATGAACCTATGCATTTTGAAATTCCTTGCTATAATAATATTGGGACACTTTGTCAACATATGCTGAATTTGTCCAAATATCCAAGGTATTTAAATATTTATACTGATGCATCCAAGCAAGAAAATAGAATTAGCTGTGCTTACTAGGTATATTCCATCATTACAAGCAACTTAAATTAGATAATTCAACGTCAATGTTTTCTGTCCAAAACACCTGCAATTCAAGCTATGGAGTAAGAAAATTATAATTTTATCAGATTATTTCTCAGCTCTTACCTCCATTTTGTCCCCTATTGATGTTAACAACCCTCTTTAAAATCCCTTAACTCTACAATTATTAAAATTGGCAATAAACAATCTTAAAAGACATCAGGTTAATATTCATTTCATATGGGTCAAAGCAGATTCAGGAATTCTTTAAAGTGCCAAAAACACAAATGAAAATAAATAGTGATAATTAATTTCTTATTTTGATGACCTTTGCTATATAATTATTTAAAAATTTCACAAATTTAGTAAGAAAACGGTCTTAGGACTGATGTTTGAACATAAAAAACAACAATCTGTGGAAAATTTTAACACAGTAATAAAATTCTCTCTTGAAGCTTGATATTCAACAATTAAATATATAAAATTGAGTTAGTTTATAAGTTGTCTAAATATGTTCCTTCATTTCTTTGTACAGACAAGCAACAATGCTGAAAGATGGATCAACACTGCCTCCACCAGATTTATTAATGCGCCAATTGATTGACATTGCCAATAGTGAAAATCCACCATGTTCAAATTGTGACAAACGTGATCGGTCAAACATGTATTATTGCAACACTTGTGGTAACACTTGATATTTAATTGCCTTCAAATTTTCTTTTCTTTAGGTTTGTGTTTTTTGTTTTTATTATTATAATTTTGAATACTGAGACATTTTGTTTTTAAATATTTTCTTTAATTTCTAGTCAGATTTTAACAATATTGTTATTTTTAAACTGTCATTTTTTTGTCATTGTTAAACTTGAGAATATATTATGAACCATGTCTCTGTGAAGTTGGCCCAATTATCAAAGTTATGTTTTCAAAGAGATTTACCGGATTAATGAAGAACATAATAAAAATATCATATTTTTGTTAATAAATGAAGAATATCTTACAAATTCAAATAAATGTCCAATGAAGGAAATTAACTGAACAAAATAACAGCAAAATAACACTCTGCTACATCATCTTTTCAACTGAAAACCGTTTCAATTTGTCTTTACAATCATTTGGTTTAAACATAGATGCTTTGGGGACATATTGTTTTTCTATATAATATACCACAACGTTTCAATTGGCGACAAGAAGCAGTGCCATCTTGCTGGAAGATACAATCAATATTATTCAATCACATTTGCTCAATTTGGAGTAAGGTAATGTTCTTATTAGAATTCATAATACCAGTTTAATAATACTTCAGACTAATAAGATTTATTAAAAGTTTCTGTGATTTGGTATTTGTTTTACAAGACCTACCTTGATATTATAGAAGCAGATAAACTGACCATTCAACTTAAGTTGCCACCATCATGTATTTTGCAAAACATAAATAATTTCAAAAAGAGGATAATTTCGAAAGAAAAACCTCAAATAATATATAATAATATGTCCTCCTAAGTTGGAATCGTATGAAAAACTTTTTTATTATTAATTTTAGGAGAAAAAGTCATTTTTCATAAAAAGTTCTGCATTATCTAAAACCTAGAATACAGTCATCAAATATCAAATTTTTTAGTCATATACGAGGTTTGTCAAAAAATATTACTTTTACTCAAGAGTAAAGTACCTTTAAATTTGACAATATCGAAAAAAGTTACTAAAATAAGTTGTTCAGTATTAAAAACTACGATTAAATATGTAATTACATTCATTGAAATTGAAGCTTCAGATTATTTTATTTTTTACTTATGTTTCTGTTTTGAATGAACATTTATTTCTTGTAATTACGAAACACTTGATAATCTTTTAGGTTTTCCATGTTTATTAATAATTTCGCATTTAAAACTCGGAATAAGTGCATATTCATTATTTTGCCATAAAATACATTCAAACACTAATGCCCAATTTCACCACCATTTCCTTAAGTTAGGTAATACCCAAATCAGATTTTGGAATTGCTAAGTGAAATTTTCGTTTTACCACGCGCTAAGAATTACTTGAGAGTGACAATATTGGGTATTTTCTATCATGTTTAGTCGTTTCTTAGCGCATGATGAAACATAAATTCTATTTTGTCATTCCAAAATCTGATTTAGGTATTACAGGAACTGGATGGTGAAATCGAACATAAAAGTTATAAAATTAACATCGTATTAATGTTAGAAACAAACAAATTTAGCTTTTACTCATACTAATGCTTCGACATATCCAACTTTTTTAGGAACATTTTTCAATATTGTCAAATTTAAAGGAAGGTACTTTACTCTTGAATAAAACTCATATTTTTTGACAAACCTCGTATACGACTGAAAAATTTGATATTTAATGACTGTGTTCTAGGTTTTAGATAATGCAGAACAGAACTTGTTATGAAGAATAAGTTTTTTTCGTAAAATTAATAATAAAAAAGTTTTCTATATGATTCCAACTTAGGGGGATATGTCAAATTAAATTTTAATTTCCCCAGAAATATACCTAATTAGAAATATTAGGTTTTAGAAGGTTGAGCCAACTTCACTGAGATTTATTTCTGTATATTACTTACATTTAATTAACTTAAAAGCTTTACTTATAATTTCATTTGTTGAGGTTATTTTAAGATGCATTTTAAACTAATTTTGAAATAAAGATGGAAACAAATATTAAAACATTGAATCTTTTGGAACCAGGTCCAGGATGCACTAAATTTTCAGTGTAGAATTTATTAACAGAGAGCTCTCAGAGCTTCTGGACACAATACACATTCACAAAGTGGAAATGCATCTTAAAGAAAACCAATAAATGAGATATTACAATGGGAATAATTTTAGGGCAAGCTTTATGTCTTCACTGCCGTGAAAATACTCATCGAGCAAAGATGTTTTCTGCCCATGACGTTGTACATATGAGCAAATGCACAAAGGAAGCTAAAAAGGTAAAAGCTTAGACTAATTATACAAGAGATCGATTTTTTTATTTTTTTAGTGCTTATCGACACAACCGCCCCATCTTTATTTTTATATTCTAATTACATCGTAGCCATATTTAAATAAAAGTATGAAGCATTTATATCGATTTATATTGAATAAACACTTTATATTAAAGTTCAATAAGTATAAGTTATAAAAAACTTTTGTGCATTAATGAATGAAGAGAGAAATATTGATATAAATAATTAAAATAACTTTACCTACGACCCCCCCTGTAATCAGTCAATAACACACAGTCGGTATCAATGTAATGACGTCTATTACGCACTGTAAAAAAAACGCACAGCTGTAAAGTAAATCGCACGGCTTCCCTAGCAACATCTTAGCAACTGTCAATAGACGTCTCCATTTTATTAAAAATTTACTATTTGAAAACATTAGATATGGCCTCGTTTAACTACGATAAGCCCAAAGGGCTATGTATATGTATTAATTATAATTAAAAAATGGAGTTTCGATTATCAACAATATATTAATAATGATTAAACGTTAGTTCTTTAATGTGCTTATTTCATTGGTAATAGAGTAATAGAGATGGAGTTTACTAAGCACCTTTAATTATGTAACTGTTATTTCTTATGCTTCTTATAAAAAATACAAGTACAAGTAGGTCGTAGGTAA